>VZUI01072335.1:0-205522 GCA_013401135.1 Cettia cetti
GAGGGAGGGGATTTGGATTCCACATTTCCTAAGGAGGTCCTGCCCCTCCTTAGCAGATACCTGTCTTTCAAACCAAGACATTCTGCCTCGACATTTGACACAGAATCAGCTGAGGATCTGTAAAATGCAGTCATCTGTTGCTGTGGAGAAAAAGCTATTTCTTCTCATCCTCCATATTACAGCAAACACTATTTCCCAAAAGCAACCCAGTATGGGAAGCAGGAGGTATCAGAGATCACATTATTCATTCCCCATTGCTGCTCATTCCAAAAGAAGCTCCAAAGCCCTGATGAAGCCTTGCACCCTTCCCTTGCTGTTACACAGACATCAAAGCATACACAAAATGAGGTCAATAGTTCTGTTCACTCTGATTAAGAAAATTGATGTTCTTAATTAGTTAATCTCTGATTACCTGAGTAGTTTGTATCTGAACTTCAATGCCCAGACAAGAGGAAACTTACAAAGATGCTGCTGCTGACTTCGCACCTTTTAGGGCCCAATGATTCCCTCTTGGCACTGTTAGGGCAGCAGCTGGACTGCATCTCAAAGGTCTTTCCTAACCTAAATGATTTTATGATCCCAAGAGCATCAGCTGCCCTGAGGATTGACCATGGATAGCCTTTAGGCAAGTCAGCTCTGCTTTCACTCCAGGTAAGCATCACCCAGGGTAGTCTTCAGAGCAACCTAAAGAATGCTCATGGATTTTAATTATCATCCCAAAGGCAGAAAACATTTATCATTCATGACAAAAGTTAAACCACATTTATGCTGATTGAAAGCCAGTGAAGGCAAATGGAGCTTTATCAAAGTCAAGCCTGAAATAGTTCCTGTGCAACGAAAGCATCTCAGCCTAGAAAACTAGAAAAGGCTCCCACCTGCAGAAACATTCTTTAATGATTCTGGCACGCTGAATTCAGCCAGGGTGCTTAGTCCCTGAAAAAATGAAGAATAACTTCAACTTATCTCTCTGTCCCTAGATGGTAGACATACCATCTTCCTGCTTGGATGGGCTGACACTCTGAAAGTCTGGCTCCAACCATTCCAAAGCAAAATTCCAACATTATCCTGAGCTGGGAGCTGTTCTCACAACACACCCAGAGATCTTCAGTCATGCTGTTCATCCCCAGAGCCTCCAACCAGTACATTCCTCCTTCCACCAAAGGCAGGCAAAGGCTTTGTGTTTCCCTGCCAGCAGTGGACCAGAGTCAGTGTGGACCATCCTGGTGATAAAGGGATGGCTCAGGGAGAAGCTTTCAGCCACCCAGACTTTGTCAGGATCCCAGGACCTGGACATTATTTATAAAAACACATCCGTCACAGACTCTCTGCCACTTCCCCCTGGTAAATGCAGGTTTAGGCTTGGAAGAATTCTCTTAGGGAAGATTTTTCTTCAACAAAAACATAAAATGCTCCATTCTCCCTAGAAAAATCACCTTTTTTTTTCTTTTTTTTTTTCTTTTTTTTTTTTTTTTTTTTTTGTAATTCTAGAAACATCAAGTGATGCTTCTGGATAGATTTTCCAAAAGAGAAAAGTAACAGTTTTTTGAAGTGCTTTTATTCTAGCCTGATTTTGCATCCAGATACATCAACTTGAATGTCCTGGAAGAAACACCAGGGCTGTCATCCAAGAGTTTTACTTGTTCATTTTTATGAACACAATGCACCACAGCCTCCTCTCCAGTAGCACTGGCACAGACTTAACAGGAATTTCTCTGAAATGCAAATTCCACCCCCCCACCACATTCTCCAGAGCAAATGATGAGAAAAGACTGCAGCTGCAAGATAACATGATGACTTTTTTCTTGAGGATAACGCAGTTTTAAAGTAACTGTTGCTATCCCACTTCCACAAATGGTTCTGAGATTGTTGATTCTCAGTGCAGGACAAAAATCAGCATCTTTAAACGTTCCCATTTTCCATGGGAAGAGGGTGGATTTTATTTTTTTTATCAATGAAACTTCTGCAGCAGGTTCTGCTTCTGCAGCATGATTCTTAGCCCTGCTCACTGCATTCTCTGACAAGCTGGAGGCACCAGCAGGTCCACCCTATGGGGAAGCACAGTTTATCAACATGTTCTCATCGATATATTTATTAAAGAAAACATTAATTTACCTCAGATGAGGTAATTTTCCTTGGATGAGGAAAACAACAGAAGTGATCCATGCCTAGAAGACCAGAGCACCTCCTTTATTTGAGCTGTGCCATCTCAACTGCTTTGCAAAAGGACAATGACTTTCTGTGACAAAATTTGTTTGAAATTCAAAAAGTATGAAAACAAAATAGTTCCAAAGTTCTGCTTACACAGTCTGTTCTGAAATGCTCCACCAGAAATTCAAGTAGTAAAGGAAAGTACCAAGAGGCATCAGACCTCAGCAGTGGAAGGATGGAACAGGAAGGAAGTGTTTCCTTTCAAAGCCCACATTTAGTAAGAGTGTAGAAATAGAAGATAGGATTTCTGCTCTGTGACAAGGTATTTTTCAAGGCTGCCACAGCTGTTCTACAGTTAATCACAATTTCCCTGAAATGTGAGCAACAGCAGATCTCTAAAGGAGGACCAGAGCAAGCACAGTGATGACAGGGCAGAGTCACACTGTAGTCAGATCACACACCTGGACGCAAAGGACACTTGTTCAGGTGCAACACAGCTTCAAAGCTTCAAACCTCAAGGCCAGGAGTAGTCTGGATGGAAAGCCACAAGGTTAAAGTCTGTCACAGGATCTGACTGCCTGATAGCATCAGTAGAAAAGAGGAGAAATAGAAAGCAGAAGTGACTCTCAAAGAGCAACATCTGCATGTGCAGCAATAGATTCTTGTAAATATTTGTGCTGGCAAGAGCAGTGAGAAGAACAAACTCACAAGAAATAACTGCTAGTGATGCCTTGGGAAGGCTGACCTGAAACAGAGTCTGAACAGAGCTAGAGAATAAAGCAGATATTTATTGAAAGACCTTTAGGGTACACCTTGGGCAGGACAAGAGTCTGACCAGGGCTACACCCAAGGTGGACCCAAAATGGTCACAAAATGGACAACCAGTCACAAGGTCTCATATTTTTATAAGTGTTGGTCGATTTGCATATTGGGGTTTAAATGTCCAATTACAACTTCAGGTTGGGAAGTCTCATCCTTCTTGTTTTCTCTCTTCAGCGCCCACCATTGTTTGTGCTTTTGGGCCTGAAAGTTGTCCTTGGTCTCCAGCAGGAAAAGGATTTGTTTTATCTACCTACTCTGTGAAGAGAGGTCACTGACACTTGATGTGAGGCTCAGAACTGCGCCCCTGGGCAGCACAGAATCTGAAAAACATGAAAGCTAAAACTTAAGGCATCATTAGCACCTCTCTCCAGGCAGAAAGAGGCAATGCTTCTGAAACAGAAAATAAAACTGCAAAGATGTAAAGGTATAGCAGGAGAAGGATCAGGCCACAAACTGACAAGGGGCAGAAGGGCACCAGTTTTGGCTGGCAGCTCTAGAATAATAAGTCATGATTTAACTTGATCTCAGCCTCACTACTCGTCTCTCCAAAATAAACACATCAGGAAAGGTGATTTCAGTGGTGGCTGTTGTACCCTGTGCACCAGGAAATTGATCCTGAGGTAGGCGAAGCACTCTTATCATACATTGATAAGGGCTTAGTCTCATGTTTACCTCACAAGAGCTTCAAGGCCAATTGAATCTCAGCTCTTTCATTCCTGAGATACTTCTCTCAGTGTTTCATTGACTCCAGTGGATGTGTCCCTCACATCAGAGCAAAAAGGAACAATCAGGCTCACCTAGCTTCTCTCAAGATATCTTATTTTTCCCCTCCTCTGGTCCAATGCCATCCATTTGTTCTCCAACACATGCTGTGCCAACTTGCATTTCCTATTTTAGGCCAGAAATATTTATACCTACTCCTCCCAAAAGCCATTTTGAACATGTGTTTATCCAACAGTCAGAGCAAAAGAATGACAATCATATTAGCAGGATGAGGGACACTCCAGTCTTGAACAATTGCACAGAAAATCATCTTATGTATGGGAGCAAGACCAAGAGGCAACCATGATCTCACAAAAAGCTGAGCTGGTGGCAGCATGCAATCCTCATAAATAAACATTCACATGCATACAAAGGAGGAAGATGTCCCAGCTCAATTCCTTCATTCGTCCCTATAAACTCCAGGAGGGAGCATTTTTGTAGCAGAAGTGGGAAGCAGAAATCATCACAAACATCTGAGTCAGCTATTTTTTTACACAAGTGTGGGGGGGGGCAAACTAATACCCAAGTATAGTGTCAAGACATCAGGAAATCACTAATAAAAGATCAGATTATTACTATTATTACTGATTATTATAGATTACTCCTCTGGAGTGAGTCAGCACCCTGCTATGTCCTTTCAGAGAGACTATTATCACTAGCTTTCTTACTTTTGACTTGACAACTGCTTGTTTAGGTGGGAATGCCAGGCAACAAACTGAAGAGCAAAGATGATAAAATAGAAGTCTTTTTCCTCCTCCTGCAAATATCCAGTGTAGGGAGGCTGGAAAAGACAGAAACAACATCCCAGCTCCCCAGATTTCAGTGGCCAGGTGAGATGAACAAGCCAAGTCCTTTCCCTGCCCTCTTCAATATCATTGCAAGAATTATTTGTGTGGCAAGAAGCAGATCTGTGCAAGCCACATCCATCAGTCACATTCAGGGCTCTTGCACAGATTTAGGAGCCAACAGATCTTCTGTTGGCAAAGTCACACAATCCTCTGAAGAGTGTGTGAGGTTTCACATCACCTCCACTGTGTGTGATCATTTGGAGAAAACCTAAGCAGCTTTCCTTCACAACCGGACTTTCCAGCCCTTTCAGTTTAGAGATTTCAGCTTGGAATAAAACTTTGCATCTTGTGTGGAGCTTTCTGCTGCTCCATCCAGCTTTGTGAGAGCCAGAGACCCTGTCATTTGTGAGCAGCTTGGTGGTGGGAAGAACACACCCATTTTCACTGATTCCAGTAATCTACATGACAAGAATCTACTCTGAGGGTGAAGAACTCACAGAAGCTACCTTCAAACCAGGCAGTGGAGTCAAACATGGAACACAAGTGCAGGACTGACTGAAGCACCCCAGCTTGGCCTGCAAAACCCCAGCTGGGAATGGCAGATCCAAGTATTTCTCCCTGCACTGGAGACCTACACTCTTGTCTCAGTCATCTCTCAGGTAGAGCACTCAGCTTCCTGCAGGTCAGTCCCCTGGTGGGAAGGGGATATAAAGTGGATTTGCAGGCAGATATTCACCAATGACCACTCTGAGTCTTTAAATCTGTGCACAGGATCAGACAGTAAATGGTAGTTGGGATGAGAAATCTCATTTACCTCATCTAGCAAGTGCTTTAGAAGGCATATCACAGTTAGGATACACCTACATCCTACTGTGGATCTTCTGAGCTTGTTATGCTTTTCCTAAAAGGAAATTTTATCAGGTTCCATGTGCAAGATCTATTTCTTAGTGCTCTACAACACACTGTAGCAACAAAACCCCCAGGTCAGTCACAGATTCCTGAGAGATCTCCAACCCTTTCTTAGGAACCTCACACAAGCAAATTCGCACTCTTCCATAAGACAAATATATTGACAATTACCAGAACACTGGGTCTGCCTTCTGAGAGATGATGCAGGATCTAAGGGGAAAGCTCACAGTACCAGGGAACATCCATCACACCCAAAAAGGGCAGCTATCATCCAAAAGAGAGGAGAATGTCATGTAAACAGGGGAAATCTGGCTTCTCTTGTGGGTGAAACCACAAAAATCTATGTGAAGCTTTTCCTTCCTTCCTCTTCCTCTCATTCTGCCCACACACATCCTATGCAATCCAAGCATGACAGCAATGAACAGAAAACAACTGTGCTTTACCAGGGGTCCTCTCGGGGAGAAATCTCTGCAAAACATCAGACATTAAGAAAGCTGCAGGCTGATTAGCAGGCAATTCCTATTAGCAGCTGATAAAGTTCTTGTGGTTTGCTCTGAACACGTGCTCATTCTCCTACAAGATCCTCTGCATCTCAGGGCTCATGGTCCATGCCATGAAGGAGGAAGGGAAGCAGGTTGGAAGAGCGACTCCTCTCTTTCCCTGGCGTCCTTAGACTGATAAAGCATGTGCAAGACTGTTAGCTTGATTTTCCCCTAACATTTATAGGTAGAGCTTGTGTAACCTCTGCTAATGTTTCCCTGCTCACAGTACAAAGCACCTGCAGAGGAAAGGAGGTACCAGGATACTGGGATCAAATATCTCCCAAGAAACCAAGACATCCCTTCCAAGCTGTCCACACAGTGTCACTGACCAGCACAGTGCTCACACTTTACACATAAACACACTCATGGCCCTCAGCCAGGACAGCTGCCTGTTAGGTCTGCCTAACCCAACAGCCTCTTTCTGACAGTGTTAAAAAAGGAGTTTGCAGAAAGTATAAAAGATGTGTGCTCAGTACAGGACCCTGCTTTATCCATCCCCGCAAGCAAAATCTGCTGACTTGCTGAGCTGAGAAATTTAAGTCAGTCACAGACCTACTTCCCACAGATACCCCCGTGACTAGGTACATTTCTGGCCTCAAAAATACCCTGTAGCAATTCACTGCCCTTGGATGGGGTGTTGTGAAAACTTTCTTTGGCTCACCTGCAGCTGACCCATTTCACCATGTGCCTCTGCACTTGTGTTCCACCCATGATTGCTTGCAGCACATTTCAGTTCTCTGTGGATAAATGCACCTCTCCTCAAAACTCCCTCTTTCTAAACAAAGAAGCTCTGAGGTTACCTTGCACATGAAGTCTCACCAGCCTAGCTGTCCATCTCTGCATTTCCTACCTGCACTACAGTTTCTCAGGCTGGAACTGCCACCAGCATTGCAGATGTTTGGGTTTCTATTTCACTTAAAATTAGTATTTTATTTACATTAAATATGGATTTATATTTCACTTTGCTCCAAATTCTCCCTCTTTGCCTTTTCTGCTCCCACTGAGAGCTGCAGTGAGGTTTTCAGCAGGACATTGGATTCCAATTGCCTTCCAGAGAGGAAAGAACCAACCACAATGTCGATTTCTATGTGCTTAAAACAAACTCTCATTCCCCTCACATGATGCTTTGCAGTGATTAGTAATAAACTT
The DNA here is from genome assembly GCA_013401135.1 of Cettia cetti. Classification (NCBI taxonomy): domain Eukaryota; kingdom Metazoa; phylum Chordata; class Aves; order Passeriformes; family Sylviidae; genus Cettia; species Cettia cetti. Next base: position 7,121 of record VZUI01072335.1, read on the forward strand.
CATTTGCCATATTCTCATCCAGTCACATGGATTTTGTGACATCCTCTGGCACCCTCTCTGTTAATGGGCAGACTGATGCAACTGCCTTTGTTTTGCAAATATTTGCAGGGTTTTGTGTTTTGTTACTCATTTCCAAGGAAAGTGTTGTGCTAGGAAAAACCCACATATTTGTTAATAGATAGCAGTGGTGGTAAATATTTTAAATAGTCTAAACCCTCACAAACTCATTTCCTAACTTCACTATTACCAAATTCCTTTTCAATCTTATTTTCAGGCAGCCTAAAGAGAAGCAAACCAGTATCAACAGATAATGAATAAACATAATTACAATCCAAATCATAGTCCAGAGCTAACTGAAAGATTTCCACCTTCCCCTGAACTGCAAGGATGTGCATGGGAAAAGCTTTCCACTCTTCCCTGGGGTGTGGCACCTCTGCTCCTCTAACCAGATTCCCAGGATTTTAAGCATCACCCTCTGAATGTTACTCCATGTCAAAAAATTAGCCATGAGAACTGCAAAGTTTAATAGCCATGCTAAGGAACCCAAGGACTCTACCAGCACCCAAAAAACCATGACAGGAAAATCTGGCCCAAGGTACAGGCCACCAGCTTCCAACTGCTTCTGGTTAGAGGATTCAGCTTCCCTTTCCAGGGGTGTGACAGGAGGTACAGCTTCTTGAGCCTATCTGGAAGAAGTCTCCCACCCCCAAGAACAGAAATAGCAGGGATCCCACTCTTTGCAAAACCCCCAGGAGAAACAAGGCCAAACCCCGCCCCAGCTAGGACCTCCCAGCATTCTGCATTTCTCCAGTCATTCCCCTGTCAGTGTTCAAGAGCTTGTGCTGTTAAGGAAGAGAAGGAGCAGCATTTTAGGCACTGAGCTCACAGTCCTGCCTGCCCTGTGGTGCCTGTTGTGAGCATCCTTTATCAGCTCCTATGCCTCTGGGGATCCCTGTTCCTACAAAACCAGATAGGACACCTGGCTCACTTCCTGCTCACAGCTAAGCCACATGGAGAGGGTACTGACTGCAGCCATCACCACTGACTTTGTGCTCCCAGCAGCTGAATTGTAGTGGTGTAGCCACCCTGGTGGGGTGGGGGACAGCAGCAGCAGTGTGTCCCTCATTGATGCCTTAGGAATTCAGCTTTTATATTTTTCAGACCCTGTACTTTTTTAGTGTATAACTCGAAAGCTCCATAGCCTGTTAGTTATTCCCATTTTATTTTACTCAGACAGAGCAATTCCTCTTTGGGCCTGAAACTCAAAGAAACCCTTCTGCCTCCGGCCCTGAAAAGTATAAAGAAAAAGTGACATGGAGAGGAGCAAACTGGAGGTAAATGACTTCATTACCCAAAGCTGTAATTGGAGGATTAACCCCTGATATGTAAATGGACCAAACTTATAATTGCCTGAAAAACTCCTGATCATCTTGGGTATAGACCATCTGGGAGGCTTCTGACTGCCCAAGGTGTATCTATTGAAAGCCTTAAATAAATCCCCACTTTTACTCTCTTAATCTTATCTAGCCTCTGTTCTAGGTCACCACTCCAAGGCATCATCATCACCAGCAGACAGGGATCACACAACCCTCACAAATCTGTTGGGGTCTGCTTTTATACCTGCACTATCCCTCCAAGGTCTCTGCAAATTGTTTGGGCTGCAAATGAAAAGTGGAATCAGAATGACCCAGGGGGGGTTTCTCATGCACACAGAAAATATTTCTGCACTCAGATGCTATGGGAAGAAACCCCAGCAAATAACACCAGCAAGGTGGAGGACTCTGCTGTGCCAGAGTCCAGGCATTTATTTCCCCATCATCAGTGAGAACAAGGTAGCAAGCTTGGCAAAGTTCACGTGTGTGTGTTTAGGATGGGGAACAACTGGCAAGTCCAGCGCCTCAGTAAAGCATCACAGCACTGATGCAGTAGAGTTTATCTGCAGGGTACTGGCAAACTAAAACAACAAGACAACTTTCTTAAGGAATTGCACATGGGATGCACATGCAATACCCGAGTTGTTAAAAAAAAAGCATTTCCTTTTCTGCTGAATTAGTCAGAAATTAGTCAGGAAATCTTACAGAGACAACACCACAATTATCACAGTTATTTTTGGTATCAGCAAGAAATCAAGAGGATTGCAACTGTACCGAAGAAAATTAATGCATTGCAGAAGAAAGTTAAATCATAAATATTTAGACAAGCCAATAAATCTGAAGGGAACTTCCTACTTTAAAAGTAATTTGGCCCATCAACTGATTTTGATTTAAAGATGATATGTGCTGGTTTTTGCAAAGCCATCAGTGCTTCCCTTGTACTCACTAATATTTCAAGACACTGCTTCTGGCTCAGCTCTGCCTGACTTGCACCCCCAGATGGCCTTGGGGAGCAGCAGCATAATCAAGCACAAGCACAGTGGCAGCCCAAGGATTTCTGCTGGAAATTTTAGTTCTTGCCACACAGAACATTGAAATCCAACTGCTCCAAGGATCAAAGGTCCCAAGATCCTGAACCACACCACCACTGCTGTGTGACTGCCCCAATGACAGAGGGGAAGTGCTGCCTACACAGAGTACGCATTTGGGACAAGAAGGTTGCCTCTGAGTGACCCGCAAAAACCCAGAATTACCAACACAAAAATCTAAGCAACGGGAAAACTGAGGAGTGCTGGAAACCCTGTGAGCAGAGCCAGAAGGATCCCAGCAGCTCCAGCATCGTTCTCTGCTCAGCAGACTTCAGGAGGCAGCCACAGCTGTGCTGTACGGGATGGAGAATCTGCTCCAAAGCCACCCAGGCAGGGGACTGGGATGTGTCCAGGCTGGGTCTGAGCCCATCTTGAGAGGAGGGAGAGAGATAACCTCCTGTTTTATCAAGCAGCAGTCTGCCCTTCTGCCAGGGGCACAGTGGGGCCCTGCAAAAGGCACGAGCAGCCCCTAGGCATTTACAGATAAATACATACAGGCAAGGAAAGATAGATCTTTATAGACAGAATATTTAATTTAATTTAATTTACACACATAAGAGTTAAAAATAGAGATGAATTGAAATAGCAGGTGGAGCTACTCCCCAGTTGGAGGCAGAGCTGCCAGGTCTCAAATCCCTCAAAAGGTGCATAAGAAAGTAGTGCATCTGTCAGGAGCAGCTTTCAGGAAGCAAGTCTTTCCAACAAAATATTACACAGCCTGGGAAAACAGAGTTAAGCTTTCTCTACACTGACAGACATGTCATGACCTCACCACTCTAAACTGATAAATGGCAGGAATTAACTGAAAAGTCATCTCTTACGTGAGTAAGAAGTCAAGTCTGGACTCAGAGAGAGGCCAGATCCTCTTCCCAATGTGCAACGGCCAGAATTCCATTTTGATGCTTCCAGCACCAGTTTGGATGTCAGTCTATGGATCTCACCCACTGCAAACCCAGGGCAGCAGCAGCCCAGGCATATCTCCTGAGCCATTTCCTCCCAGCAGCAGCAGACACCTTCTTCCAGTGCTCTGCCCTCAGTGCCACCAAAGAGCACTGGACACAGAGGCAGACTCCAGAAGCTTTGAAGCACACTGGAAGCTCACCAAAAAGAGCTGAGCAAGCTGGCCCTGTCAGTAGTTCTTCCTCTCTGCAGCCAGAGCATGACAGAGATTAAACCTGTCAAAACTGCCCATAGTTCTTGTGTGAGGGAAACAAACTCTGGGATGAGTAATTCAGAATAAGCACATGGATTCTCCATGTCCACAAGAGTTGTCAATTTAGGCACAAAAATTACACAAAACCCATTGCAAAGTAGCAGTTGCATTGATTTGCATGGAATGGCAGGGTAGAACCTACAGACATTTCTCAATCACTGTTTTTCTCTAAATTCACCCTCACATAGCTGTTTGTGGGAAGACAAACTTTACTGTCCCTGTCTCCTAGGACACTGAGGATATCAGATTTGTGTTGGATTTGCTGAGCTCCAAGCAGCTCCCACAAAACAGCGAAGGAATTGCTCTTCTCCCAGGAGCAGACACAAAAGAGGTGCTGAGCTCAGGACTACAACTCTCAGCACAAGATTTAGGTTAAAATTGCTCCCAGTGCCAAGTCAAGCTAAGATGGCTGGGAGAGGTTAGGGTGGCATCCCTAAAAAGTCTTGCAGTTAGGCTCATCTATCCAAACCCTCAGTGTTGCTGGCCCAAAATACCTCCAGAATTGGAATTCCTCAGCTGAAGCTGGCAGTTATTTCCAGATAAATACCCATGAACATGAGCAAGTGCTGACAGTCTAGTCTTTCTTTTTGCCAGAAAAGAAAATATAGGAGGCTTACAGTAAATAAAGATGACAGTTTAATTGTCTGCTGATAAAGTCTAAGTTTCAGTGTGTTTCTTGGTTTAATATTAAAATCACACCCAGCTCAATCTCTTTATCTGTAATAAGACAGACCACATAATAATATCAAACCACAAGGAATTTATTAGTGGTGCTGTTTGAACAGAGACTTGGTTTCATATCATGTTGCATTGTCAATTCATCTGTAGTTTGTCACTGTTTGACTGGAAGTTATGAAAAAAGAGCCTCTGTTTTAATAAGCGAAACCCTGAACAATTCATATTCTGTTGCTAAAGAAAGCTTGACCTGTTTAGACTTTACTGTAGAAAAAAATCAACCTTTTCTGACCCAAAGACATTTCTGCACTCAATTTTCAGGAAATTTTAACAACAAACTCGTACTAGAAAGTCAGTCATGGTAAACCAGCTACCTGGATGATTTCAGTGTCTGGATCAGGAAAACACAAGGTCCAATGAGTACTCTGGCTTATAAACATTGCCCCGAAACAAAAACAAACACACTGTGCTGTTAACCATTTCAGACTCACCTCGGAGTCTGAATTTCACAGGAGTTCAAACAGACCAATTCTAAAAGAGGCTATCCCAGCACTTGCTGGCTCAAAACTGCATCAAAAAAGGAGAGTCTTCGTGGTGTTCCCCATAAAAAGAAAAACAGCCTTACTCAAAGTGAAATCCTAAACTCTCCAGTGGTTCTTTTAAAACCAGCGGCCTTAGGAGCAAGCTTGATATTTGACAGTTGCTACATACACAGATCTGCATTTAAAAATACAAGAGCTGCTCCTGATTTTACTCACATCCAGGTGGTTTAGAAAAACTCCAACGAATTAAGCAAAGTTACACCTCAGAAAGGAGGACGCAAGCAGGAAAAGAATGAAGCCCACAAGGAGACTTCTCCAAATGAGAATTTCTCTTTAAAAGCCATTTCTGAGTGACCCATTCAGCACTTAGTCACTGATAGGTGCCTGTACAGCTCCAGGCAAAATACATTTCCACTTGCTAAATCACAAACCCAGCTCACTTCCTTCCAGCCCTGCTCAGATCAGCATTTTCCAGCCCCTCCAAACACCACAAAGAGAAGCCAGGGCTGGGCAGCCACTGCTTCACACTTCTGTAAAAATCATGGGCACAGATAAGGCGTTCCCAGAATGCCCCAGTAGCTTCCTCTTTGTCTTGCCTACCCCTGCAGGAAGCAAACCAAGGAATTGAGCCATGGAGAGCTGCCTAGAGTTCCCAGCCCAAACCACTTTCAGCAAACAGAAATGTGGGACAGCAGTCCTGCTTCAGCAGGACCCCCTAGCTCTGACCTGAGCTCTGGGCTGTTTCCAGAGGGCAGCCACATGGGGCTGTAAAAGGCACCCATGGGAAATAAACTCAGCAGAAAGCAGCACTATGAGAATGAAGCACTGCCAGGGAGTTTGGAGCAATTCCCAGAACAAATAGAAAACACATGGCAAGATGACGATGATTAAAAATAAATAAATAGCTGGGTCTGCTAAGGGCCAGCATGCTAGACATCAGCTTTGGAACAAATACTTTGGGTTGCAAGATTAATGCTCACAGGGATGAATGAGGAGATGCAGGCCTGGATTGGCTGAGCAGTGGATGTCTGCTCTGTGTAAGAGCAGTTACCATGGCAGGGACTCAGACTTTGGAGTGTGGCTGAAACAACACCAGTTCACAGTGGTTGCGACGTCACACCACTCTGCACATGGATGCCTTTTTCAGGCTTATTTCCAATGTGGTCTTGTGCAATAAACACCCAGAACCTTGGACATCTATAGCATCATGCCTCACAACTGCACCATGCAGGGGACTAGCACTGGTCACAACTCACCTGCTGGATCCTCACACTCAATTTGCCTTTTTCAGCAGAACATAATATTGATGGTTTGTAGTCATCCTGTGATCAGCCACTACACTGGCATCTTTTCTCCTTCTCAGTATTTTCTAACGGATCAGGCTCCTGCTAAAGAGCAGTTTTTCATTATTAGTCACCACTGAGTTTCGCCCTTTTCTTCTACTCTGGTCTCAGCATTCCTGGTATGATGTTCTAGATCTTTTCCATGCTGAAGCTGTTCCCTAACTCCTACCCAAGGCATATTTTAACCAGCACTAGGGGAATTAAGGAAAACAGTAGACAATTTGAGCCCTAAGGAGGGCTGGAGCCCCCTCACCTCCAGCCATGCCAAGACCTCATTTTGCTATAGCTGATTGTCTCCCAGTAGAGCAACTCCTACTGAATCTTTTAGCAACCTCTGTCTTTTCTAACTAGGAGTTGTTTTCCCTTATGGAACGCTGCCCAGCTGGTGAAGGGGCAGAGCGAGCTGTGTTGGTGAAGCTTGAGCTGGGAGCTGCGTCCACTGAAGCTGGACAGGCACAAATGCTCTGGATGCTCATTCTCATTTAGGGAATTGTCTATTTCCTGTCAGCATTGACTCCTAATGGGCTGAAACCAACTCACAGCAGAGTTGGAGTCACTGCCTGACAGGAAAACCTCTGAGGGTTTGCAAATCAGAGGCATAAGCGTGTCCATGCATCAGTGGGGAGAGGCATGACCTGCCTGTGATGCCTTCAGTTTTAGCTTTCATGTTTTCCAGATTCTGTACTGCATTAATATGTAACTCTGAACTGCATATAAAGTGTTAGCAAGTTCTCCTCACAGCTCAGTCATACAAAACAATCCTTCTCCAGCCCCAGAACCAATGACAGCTTCAGGCCCCAAAAGTGCAAACAACGGTGAATTGAGGAGAGCAAAGTAGGAGGATGGGACTTCGTAACCTGAAGCTGTAATTGAACAATTAACCTCAGTATGTAAAAATGGACCAAAACTTACAGAAGTGTGGAAACTCATGACCCCTGATCTATCTTGGGTGTAGCCTCAGTCAGGCTCTTGTGCTGCCCAAGGTGCATCCTTTGAAGGCCTTTTAATAAATACCCACTTTATTCCTTTAACACTGTGCAGCCTCTGTTCTAGGCAGCCTCTCCAGGAATCACCTGCACCCCGGTGCAGTTCCCACATGGTCAAAGATGTCCAAACACATTTCCTGCTGCTCAGCAAATCCACTTCACCTAAAGGCATCCTAAACGAACTGCACACCCAAATCCTGAGGATTCCTCTGCAGGCTCTACCCCAGGCTACTGGACAAAGATTTTAATCACAGCTTTAATTAAATTCAGGCATTTTTCTTCCTTTTTTACCTACACATGGATCCCTGTTTCAACCCACGGAAGGCACAACACTTCATCCCATCAGCTGGCCAACTCACTGAGAGGGCCAGTCTTGTATTCTCACAGTAAGGACATGCCCTGAGAACAAATTCTCTGCCTTGGCACATGGGAAAGACATGGCATGGAGCCAAGGAAGCATCTGAATACACATTCCAGATACCCAGGACCCAGGCCTCATCAACCTTCAAAATAATATAGGAATACAGCTGCTGTTCCTGTAGCTGAGACAGAAGGTACAGCTTCAAGGAGACTTCTTTGGATTAAGTTCAGAATTTAGGCTGCACTTTCTTCAGAGCCTTTGGAAAATGTTGCCAGATGCTCCCAAAGTTGCATTTTTATCAAGATTAGTCTTCTCTTCCCAGTTTCCCATCTGGTTTCAAAGCTGCACAAAACACAGATGAAGCTCACATGCATTTAGGCCCAATTCCACTGGGCAGGATGATTGGGCTGTGCTCAGACTCCTGATCATCCTTGAGGGATTTTGCATCTGTTGATGGTGAAGTGACCCACGTGCCTTAGCCAGACTCCCCTCCTTGTACATGGCCATGGTGAGGCACAGCAGCTCCTACCCACATCTGCCTGGAAGGATGGGAATGCCTGCAGCACACACAGACCACTCAGGCTTGGAACCACAGCAGCGTTTCAGAGCTCTGGGCTACTGCTGCAGTGAAAAAAAAAATCAATGAATTCCTATGGGCAAAACGCTTCTGGGCTGGAGAGGTGCAGCTGGGGAACTCTCTCATCTCCAGCCCTCAAAACACCAAAGTGAGAGGCCTCTCGTTTTGACCATGGACAGCCTGCCCTGCAGCCAGCACTTCAATTAACTTCTCCTTAAAAACCACACTGTCTGGGCAGAACTAAGCTCCCCACCACTGCCCATCCTGCAGCACTGGAACATTTTTCACTGCTGGCCAGCCCTCTCCACCCTGAGAAAGCATCTTCCTTTGTTACAGACCTAGTCAGGTCTGCATGTGTCCACACATGCATTCTTCTTCATACATTCCTCTTCTTCTCAAAGAGGAAGCAGATGTGTGAGGAGGAAAAGTTTTCCTCTCTGTAGTGTCACTGGGGCCTCACTGAGCTCCCCAACCTCTTGAGATGGCAGTGGCAAGGCAAGGGCATTGATTTCAGTGGTGTCTGCAGAACCACCAGCCCACACAGGGACCATCAGCTGCTACAGCTGTTATGCTTGACAGGCTATTAAAGCACCCCAAACTCACCTGAGACTGGGACTTCCTACCTCAAATATCTTTCCCCAAAAATATCTACAGCATCAGAACCTCTTAGTGCTCTCTGTTCTGCACTGGTGCCTCCTTGATACCTCATCAGATATCACTGCTGGGTTACACACAGACAAGATGAAATTAAATGAGAAAAGGATGCAAGAGCCAAACAGTGTGTCTGTCTGGCATTGCAGCTGGAAGCCAGGAAAATCCTTAAATTCAGGTTAGGCAGGTGATCAGCCTCAAATGCTGTCACAGCTCTTAACTTCTAGGATCTTTATCTGTCAGTGACAGACAAGAAAAACTGGTGGGATGGCAAAAAAAATCACAGAAGAGGCACCTCCTCGCCACCTGCATGGCTGAGGGGAAGGATTCTAGATAGGATCCCCAGAGCTCACGTGGCACCAGCAACAGCAGAGGCTGTTACTGGTGACAGGATTGCCACAGGAAATCTCAATCCATCCTTCAGCATCGAGCACGGGGTGCAAACTCTGTAGTGAAGTCCTTCCCCCCGTGCCTGCCAAAACAAAGCCTCTCACAACTGAGTAAGAGATAAAGGTCACAGCAAAACCAGCAAGTTTCACAAAAAAGAGATAATTCTAAAAGAAAAAGAGGAAAGAGTTTTGTTCATTTCAGTGAATCTGAGTCAACTTTTCATCTATGTTTTTTGTGAAACTCCTCTGACTTTCGGTGACCTTTCTCAGACAGCTGCAGAGCACTGCCAGCCTCTGATATTGGAAGTTAAATGCATTGTTGCACAACACAACAAAGGAAATGGGTTAGGCCCTGGGAGATGGATCTGAACATTGCTCAGGCCAGAGGTCTCAACCCCCAAATCCACAGGGATGCAAACTCTCTGCACTTCCAAATCAAATTTGCCAACAGGAGCATAGGGCACCTATCTACAAGGCAAAAAGGCACACACAAACACAGACATTTCTGTTTCTAAGGGTGTCACAAGAGTTTGGCCTAACCAAAATATAAGAAAACATTGCAGGAAACCCTTGGCAAACTGAGGAGTCCAGCCTCTAAATATGCAACAAAGATTTGGGTAATTTGCTTCATAAGGCTTTTCCTGCCCCCTTCTTTAAAGGAGGCAGCAGAGGATGATGAACTCAATGGCTGGAGGAAAATACCATAGAAAAACATCACTTCCTTTCTGGAAGAGCCAGGGACACCCTTCAGTTCAACAGGATGCTCCCTGTATTCCCTGGCTAGGTTCTCATCTCTCAGGGTGGGATCAGAAGCTAGCTTTTAATGCTGACATTACCTCTTCTCCAAGCAACAGTTTGATGGGAAATCAAATCAGGATCTTTACAAAGTAAAACATTCACCTTTCTAAAAAATGGCTTCAATTGTATTCCTGTTTTCATAAGAAGTCTCTTTTCAGATTGAGTCTCGATTCTGGTGACTTCAACCACCAGTTTCTATTTCTCACCTCCAGCTGCACAAATTCCTTCTGTTTGCACCTCTCACTGACCAATTTTTGTTTCCTTGTGTGCTATTTTGGAGTGGAGCTGCAATCCCCTTCTCATCTAGGGCACCCTTTTTCGTATCATCCTCCCCCTACCACTCAAACACCCTGCACATCTACTGCCATTGCCCAGATAACACCCAGTACCTCTGGCTACTGTTCAACAGAGGCGAGAGGAACTTCCATCACTGCTTAATGCAGTCAGGCCTTGCTGGAGGCTCTTGCTGCTTTAGCTGGCTTTGCTAACTTCCTGCTGGAAGCTCAAAGGGGTGAAGATGCAGTTAAGACAGCACAAGAGACAAACTACAAGTTAAAGTGTGCCAGGAGGGCCCTTTTGTGCATCAGCTCCTGTTCTTAGGTACCTTCTTCTCTAATCAGCATCTTGCTTCATCAAGTTATTCAGATCACATTTTCATTTCAATGTGATTATGGCACATTTTTAATAATCACTCTGCTAAGTCAAGAGAGGCCCCTCCTGAGCCTGTGTCATTCATGGTTCTTCTCTGCAGATGCACCAAACCCAGCTCCCTGTGGCAACTCTCACTGACCAGGATGACAGGACACAGCATTTCTGAGTGAGAGACCTCAGGGCTTGCACCAGCAACAGGGTGCTAGCTCCAAACTGCACCTGCTGGACCCAGGCTCTGACACAGCTCTGCCTGACCTGCAAATTTAGAGAAACCAGGGCTCCTGCCAGGTTTACTCCCCACTGTTTGCTTTGCCATGCTTTAACAGAAAAGGCACGGATGTTCACCCCATGTCCCAATGGTGGCACTGTGCCCAGCCTCTGTCACTGCTGGTTTGGCAGGTTGGGACACCAGTGCCTGCCTTTTATTCACTTAATGCACACAGAAAGGCCACCAGCAGAGCAAACACCTTCAAAGCTTCCACCTTGTGGCAGGTCAACACCAGGACACTTGGAGTCTGTCAAAACTCAAGCTTTGCAGCAGCTTGGCAACGGTGGTTATTTGGCAAGTGTGGGGTGAGATTGGCTACCATCTGACCTTGTGGAGTTCCCTCCTAAGCTGGAGGGTGGCTGGAGTGCCCAGCAGCTCAGTGCAAGTACCTGGCAGAGCATCCCTGGCGCAGCAGCAGCACCTGGAGGCCACACGCCCACACCTGCTGTGGGCACAGGGACCCCTCAGGTCAGGCTGGAGGAGGCTGAGCTCTCAGAGTCTCCCCAGGGTATTTACACACATCATCTGAGCAAGGCTCACACCTGCCTGTGAAAGTGCATTCACTGGTGATTCAGAAAATCAAAAGCACAGGAGGGCCACATGAGCAATGTTACACATAACCACAAACCACATCAGAGGCAGCCAGGCAGCTCATCTGCTGGGAGAAGATACAGTTCTGAGCTTGCCTGAAGGATGCTCAGAGGAATTAAAGCAGTTTTAGGCACTGAAAGAACTCTCTGAAGAGCAAGAGTGAATCCACCAGACTGGCCAAGAAATGGCTACAATGGTTGGTTCACGGGGGATTTCAGCTGGTTCTCCCTTAGAGCAAGACTTTTACAGGATGGAGAATAAGTTTCCAAGCTTGCCAATAGAAAGGTGTCAGCAGCTGCCTTCAGGTGGGAGCCCATCCTGACTTGCTCAGCATCACATTTCAGAAATGTCAGAGGCACTCAGTGCAGGGCACTGGGTGTTGAAGGGTTTGACTCATTTCACTGGCATGGTTTGTGTTTTCATACTCATGGCTGGCTCTAACCCTGCATTTTCACAATGCTGTAAAACCAGTGTTGGGGTGTTTAAAACAGGGCTGGGTGCTACCCTGAGCTTAGGGGACAGTGATACAGCTGTGAACACAATTGGGAAGACCTCACAAGGTCAGCTGGTGAGTGCAAATCTCCACCTCCAGCTCCTGATCTCATCTTAAACTTCTGGGAAGGATGTTCCCTTGTCATCAACATCTCCAAACACAAGACACCTCACCCACACATGGCAGAGCAAGGCTGGGCTTACAGAAAGTCACTGTGATCTTGGGTGGCCTCAAGTCCTCTCCCAGTATCTCCAAGGAGAATGCAACCTCAGCAGTGATGAGGCCAGACCACAAGAACGAGTCCCACCTGGCTACAATGTGCACCCAGCCAAGATTTGCTTGTTGGGGACCAACAGCCCAGAGACAGCTGCAGAGCTGTGGAGGCAGCAGCCAAAATGACAGAACAAGTACAATAAAACAGGGAAGGTGTTGAGATGGGATTCCCATGCAAGGATGGGAAATTAATCATTATTTGGAAACAAAGCTGCAACAAACGTTGATCAAGGATTGCAGCCCCAGACCCTGCTGCTGTCAAACCTGTGCCAAATCCCCATGGCAGGAGCTTGCTCATTCAGGAGTTACTGAAAAACCTCCCCAGCTGGGAGCCAGAAAATACAGCTCTGACCACCCACAGAATACACTTATTTGCCCTCCTGGTGCTCTTGGTTGCCCCTTTCCTCTCTGGATTCTCTCTGCTCCTTCACAAGCTTGAAGTGCAGCCAGACAAGGCATGGGAAGCAAAACAGAGGCTACGGTGCTGGGAAAGAGGTTTCTACAAGAAAAAAGCTCAATAGGATAGATGCAAATTGGAGAAAAGAGATGGCACCTAGCCAAAGGACTGCAGGCTTCTGAACTGCTCTGGAATTATGGGTATTATGTGATACCTCTGTTCAACCAGAACACACCACGGCTTGCTCATCACTGATTCCAGTGGTGGAAGAGGCATCCTGTCCCAGAGCACCAACAAAACCAAAGCATTTTTCTACTTCTGCTGTCCTGGGGGGAGGCCTCTCCTGCTCACACAGTTATTCTGCATCCAGCTGCAATCTATTCCTGCCATTTAGGAGACTGCAGCAAAAGGTGCCATTTTTCTGGTGCTTAGTCTTGGATACAGAAGGTGGTCTAGTACTCCCAGAAAGCACAGTGTTAACACATCTGCTCTGCTTGGGAATACATCTCCAGGGCTTAGAGATTTAGAAGCCTGACTATTATATGGCCAAATACATCAACCTGTAGAGCTTTAAATTTACAAAAAAAAATCTATGCGACCAGCCTGCCTGAAGGTACACATATCCATGCTGTGGGCACAGCATGCAAAGCTCCAGTTTGGCCCAGCCCAGCTGCAGGGTGACCAGCTGAACCTTAGCCCTGCCTCCACTGGGCTCCATGCTCTGTTCCTAGCTCTGTCAGAAAGACAAGTGTTCAAAATTTATTTCCTAGGAAAGAAACACAGTCCATTACCCTTACACCTCCCCACACCAGCTGACAAATGTATTTTCTGGGTCCAAAATTGGGTGCAACAGTGAATGCCACAAAGGAACAAGCCATAAAATATTTGGTTTCCTCAAAGGGTATCTCAGAAGTTGTCCAATACCCTGATTCAAATAATTCACTTGGAAGCTATCTCTCCAAGCTTTATAGAGAATGCCTTGCTAACTGGAATTAAAGAAAAAAAAAAAGAGAGAGGATCCCCAAGAGACACACAGCCTGCGCCATACTTCACAAACACTGGCCCTGATAAACACAATTGAGCAATACCCTAATAGGGCACAGACATCTGTGGGCAGGATCTTCCTGAAAGCCCTTCGAGGTAAGCCAGACCAACGTTCTTTTAGAGGTGAAGGCAAGAGACAGGGCCAGCTTTGCCCAGTAACCCCTTTCCTCATCTGCACCTCCTGCTGTGGCTGCGATGCCCCCCTGCAATTCCCCAGCTCGCTCAGGCTCATCCTCCGGCTGCAGCTCAGAGGCTGCTTGTCCCTCCTTGGAGCAGCCTCGCTATTCCCTACAGCAGAGTGATGAAGCGACGTATGCATGGAGCAGTGCAGGAAGCGTCTAGGTGGATGAGGGGAGGTGTCAGCAGAGCAGAGAGGGAGAAGATGGAATTTGCACAACGAGGGATTGCTCCTGCCCTAGCCCAGGCTGCAGTAAAACCAGCTTTGCCCAGGACTGCGTCAGGAAGCAGGATCCTGCCTAAGGTGCAGGATGTCTCACGGCAGGGATGGCTGAACTGCCCCCACCCTGCTCTTTCACAGAGCCTCCCTGCCCTCTAGTGGGTTCAGAGGAATTGTGCGAGAGGAGAAGCACTGGGATATATATTCAATGGTTTTCCTTGTTGCATGCTGAACGTTGTCCTCAAAACACATATGCTCTACCAGTGACTTCTACTGTTAAATTAAGGAGAAGCTTTACATATGTTTATTCTTCCTATAAAGGTGGAAGACTTTCAGAAAAGCTCTAGTGTAGATGAAAATCTATGAACATTGATATCCTTTAAATTTTTAAACAAAAATTAGCTATTTTCTTCATATCACCTTAAGTAATAACACCACAAAACTAGCAAAGGATCTGCAGCCTAGGTGTCATAACCTCCCTGATAATAAAAGGAACAATTCTTCCATTAACATGGAGTTATGTGCAGGAGGGCAGCTGCCCCCTGGTACTGGCAGCACCCTCCCTTACCAGGCAGAGCAAAGCCAACTGCTCTGGCAGGGAAACAAGTCCAAATATATTGGACCTATGAACTCAGTGGCTGGAGGAAAATACCATAGAAAAACATCACTTCCTTTCTGGAAGAGCCAGAGACACCCTTCAGTTCAACAGGATGCTCCCAGTATTCCCTGGCTAGGTTCTCATCTCTCAGGGTGGGATCAGAAGCTAGCTTTTAATGCTGACATTACCTCTTCTCCAAGCAACAGTTTGATGGGAAATCAAATCAGGATCTTTACAAAGTAAAACATTCACCTTTCTAAAAAATGGCTTCAATTGTATTCCTGTTTTCATAAGAAGTCTCTTTTCAGATTGAGTCTCGATTCTGGTGACTTCAACCACCAGTTTCTATTTCTCACCTCCAGCTGCACAAATTCCTTCTGTTTGCACCTCTCACTGACCAATTTTTGTTTCCTTGTGTGCTATTTTGGAGTGGAGCTGCAATCCCCTTCTCATCTAGGGCACCCTTTTTCGTATCATCCTCCCCCTACCACTCAAACACCCTGCACATCTACTGCCATTGCCCAGATATCACCCAGTACCTCTGGCTACTGTTCAACAGAGGCGAGAGGAACTTCCATCGCTGATCAATGCGAAATGCTGTGAAACGGCGGCATTAACCTGGCCCCAGGTTCCTGTGAGCCCCCTCCTGGCCAGGCACCAGCCCCTCTGTGCTGCAGGACCTGCCCCTGGACCCCCTCCTCCACTGCCACCCTTCTGTGCTTTCCGCCCGGTGCTGAAATTCATGAATCCGGGCTTCACCTCCGCTCCTGATAAATCAATAAAGTTGCAGCCCCACAGCTGGGAGCGCTGCTTGTCACAGCCTAGTCTGTGCAGACATCTAGTGGTCTGTGCTCAAACTCCACCAGCGCCACCCGTATCTGCACTGTCACAGCAAAACCAAGGCGTGTCCCCGTGCTGGGCTTGCACACACTCGGAACAAACCTGCGTGACCCCAAGGAGCTGCCAATTAAATAAGGAAACTCCTCAAATCCCATCCCACCCTGCTCTGCTCCCCCAGCACCTTTAGAGAGCCCATGCCACAAAACAAATTATTTCAGATCAACCCAATGCCCTGGGCACTTTTTGAGAGTTCAGTCCTTATGGCAAGAGAAGGGAGCACAGAGCCTGTGTGAGGCACAGCTAATAAACATTTGTGCATCCCTGCACACAGGCAAGACAACTGACGTCAGTGCCCTGATAACACTAACCTTGCCAGCCCAAAATAAAAAGCACGGAGGAGTAACAGGAAACCCAACAATGGAGATTTCAGCAAGCACAGCCCCCTAGAGTGCAGAGCTGAAGGCATCACTCAGTGATCCAGGGCAGAGACCTCAGCTCTGCTCTTCCCTGTGTCCTGCAAGGATCTTTTCCAAGAATTAGAGCATGGGCCTGGGACTCTGACAGCTTTAAAGGGTTTGTATTTCCCTCTGTGGCCTGAGATACTTGAAAGTCTCCCAGTACACACCTTAATACCCATTTCACACAGGGAAACTGCTGCCTGAGAAAGCTGTGTCCTGCAGGGCACGTCCCAGGCATCAACATGCTCAGCCTTGTCCCACACCCTCACGGCTCTGACTTTTGGCAGTCATCCCCTGGTAGGATGAAGATGGAACACTGAATTCACACAGATTACACGGAATACTGACACATCTTGCTGGAAAGTAATATTCATACCACCCTGACAGATTCTTAGGAGTAGCCAAACAGGCAGTTTCGGCCTTAATTTGTGTTTCTCCATCTCCACTTTGAAATGAGGATTACCTATCTCCCCCAAGTATACTCGATGACAGCAAACTGATTTCAGAGTCATTTCCACCCGGTGGTGGGGGAAGATGGCAATGACTGAGGGTTCACACCTGTTCCGAGTTTACAGTCAAACACCATGGATCACCAGCTGGATACCATCACCAGGCCTCCAGGAGAGACCAGAGAAATCCTGAACTCCCCCTGTTTTGCTGAGCAAAGCAAAAATCTCAGGTGAAAAAAAACCCAAGAGTCCAAATGTATTAGAACTACCCTGGCAGCTGTGTGTGCACACCAGACTCTCTGCATCCACAGCCTACCTTGGTTTTCTGCAGTTATTTAGGGTGACTATAATCCCAAAATAGAGCCAGCCTTGCCATCCTGCTCTGGGTATCCCCATCAGGCTTTCCCCCAGAGCATCCTCGCCTTGTTGTGCACAGGAACACCGTGACTCTTCGTGACAGCGAGTTAGCAGAGGAAAGGGTTGGAGCACAGGGAAGAACAGCCCTCAAAGGGTTCCAAAAGCCCAGTTCAAAGCAGGAAAGAGAAAAGCCATCTCCGGGAGGAATCCCCACCACCAAAGGTGACCCTGCCGCGGGCTGCAGAGGAGGAGCTTGGCTCCTTCACCTCCTGCGCACGTTTGAATTTGAGGAGGTGGGGATGCCCCTGCAGCTGCTGCGAGCAGCATTTGGGAGATGTGGGAGACCCTGTGAAGATGAGGAGGAGCTGCTGACAGCGCTCGGTTTCCTGCAGGGGGGACAGCGTGAGTCACTGATCAGAGCGAGGGTGGTTTCTCACCGCGCTCCCCAGAGCAGCCGAGATGTAAAACTCGTGGGCAGGGTAACAACAACGCAGATGCAAGTGATTACGGAGAGGCAGAATCACCGGGAGGATGGGGTTTTTCCTACTCATCTGGGTGGCTGTAAGGCTGATGGCATCAGAACAGCAGCAGAGCTGCTTGCACCTCTCCCTGTCCCTATGCCAGGAGAGTAAAAGCCTTTCTCCAAGAGTTTGGGGTGCTTTGCTCTGCTCCAGTGCCCAGCTACCAGCACTTCCCTTTCTCCCTGCTCTCCTGGCATCCAGAGAGCCCCTTCCAAGCGTTCCTCCAGAGAATTCATGCCCACTTTTCACAACCTTCAGCCCAGGGAAGCACGAATCGAGCAGGTTTCTTTAAGCCAGGTGTCACCTCAGGTGCAGCACACAATGCCACCCAGATGAGCTGCCTGCATTCATTCCCCCACACCCTTGACACCAGCAGCATTTTCATCAGGAGCAGTGTTCACAGAATCACAAATAAACACGGTAAAAAAAAAATCAGAAACATAGTGCAAAACCTCAGAGGAAAAAGCATCACAAGAATCTTGCTATTCTAACAGCAGAACTCCAGCTAGAACAAAGATTTTATACCTTTGGGGAAGATTTTGCAACAGATGAAAGAAAAAGCAACTCCCTTTACCAGCTAACATGGGAAAGTAAGCCACTAATGTAGTTTTCAAACACTGATTTAAATGAACATTTTTTTGTTATCTTGGAAATAAATACAATGCTGTCCCCCACACTTGGTGACAAAAATGCATCCCCTGGCAAAAGGCCAAATAATTAAGCCTGGGCAGTTGCAATGCTTTTGCCAAAGCAGGGAGTTTTAGAACGGGAGAATAGGGCTTTGAAAAGAGAAATGGTATTTCTCCCACTTATTTTAAGTAAGCTCATTTCATACATAAAAATAACAGCTCTGAAACAAAATACTGCATCTCAGGGGAGGCAGAAACCACCTCAGCACAGGTGGGAGCGTGAGGCATTACAGGAAGGAGACAGCACTACAAGGTGGGCACCTCCCTCACTCACCTTTCAAAAACCTTCCCAGGTACTTACAGGAAGAGGGCTCCCACTATCCAATCCCAGCAACCCTGCACAAGCACATTTACCTGCTGTGGCAGCACAGCCTCACTCTGAGCACAGCTTTGAACTCCCTGCCAAGAAGATGCTCAGCCTTTGACATTCCAAGAAACCAAGGGGAGAACAGAACAGTTAAAAAAAAAAAAAACAACAAAAAAAAACAACCCCAAACAAATAAATAATTTCAAAGTAAGTGATGGAGGGGGCTTTGAATTCCATCCCCCACAACTCATCAATAGACACACAGAGCTTCTTTGCCCTTTTCTAGCCTCACTGTAGATAAGGGAGGGGTAGAAGCACACTCAGCTGAGACACAGGGTGAGTTTAAAGACCCATGTATGCAGGGACTGCCCACAATCTGTGCTGGAGCACCGGGGACACCCATTCCCTGCAAAGCCTGCTCCTGTTCCATTTCCCATGGAGCCTACAGAGTGCTCCTGGGCTGCTGCCAGACCCTGGGTCAGCACTGGGCTTCAGCTCTACCCACTCAGCCCTCCTGCCTCCTCTCATCTCCCTCCACTGGGGCATGGAACAAGCGTGGTGGTGGTGGTGGTGGAAAAGAGATTATTTGCTTTTATGTCGAATGGAAATGTCTGCCTCACAGCTTATCACCCCAGATCAGCTTTCACAGGGGAAGCACTTGCACTACACTGCCTCTGATCAAGCAGTGCTGAGGAGTTTGAGATGAACTGCACACAGGTGTCCACCAGCAGCACTGCTGGACCCAAAACACACCGGGCACAGCACCCAACCCCAGCCTGGAGCAGGAACCCCTCCACACCCTACAGCCAGAGCCCCTCTTAGCCCTTACCTCTCACAGCAGTGTCCACAGCCAGCTCCTGCACCGCCTCCACTCCAGTCCAGCATATCTCAGCCAATTCCCAGTGGATTTATGGCAGGAGAGCTGGGAGTGTTCCCTGTGGATTTGTGGCAGGAGAGGTGGGAATGCTCCCCTGGAGGTACCTGTGTTGGGGTGCAGTCTCACACACACCTTGTAGCCCCTCTGGCCCGTGTGTGTCAGCCTGGGCCAGTGGCAGTGCTCCAGCAGAGCTCTCTCAGCAGGCAAAATCCTCAAGGGTGATTTCTCAGGTGGCTTCCTTTCTTGTAAACACTGATACCCGTGTGACTGCTGGTGAGCCTTGCCTGCTGGTGAGCCTCGCCTTGCTCGCTCTCATGCAAGATTGAAGGTTCATGTTTTGGTTTGCAACTGCAGAAAAAATATCTTTTGTGACCACAGGCCTGAAAATCTCATAGCCCCAAGGCCTGCAACAGGGCAATATGGAACTGCACGGCAGCTGAGGCCACAGAGGCACAGCTCTGACTGTTTTGGCAGCTAGGCAGCCTAGACAGGACTGCAGATTTTTAGAGCCAAAGTGCACCAATCCCCCTGCACTCCAGGTATCAGCAATAGAGGAGGGAAACAGAGCATTCCTTGTTGACTGGGGTTCTGCTGCCTTTGGAATCTGTCAAGCCTCAGTCCCACCAGCTGTCCCAAAGAGCTCTGGAGATGTGAGTACAAGGAGTGACACTGAGAACATGATCTCCACTGGGTCACAAAAAGCCTCTGTCCACAAACAGTTATTTGGTGCATTATTAAGACTCCAAGCCTCCTTTTGAAGCCCTGTCTCAGCAACCAGAAGTGAATTAGCACAAAGCCAGGCCACTTTCAAACACCCACAGCAAACTCAAGTCTGTACACTGCCCCAGTGCCAGACAGGAATATTACAGTGTTTAATGCAAAAAGGCAGAAAAGCACACAGCCTTACCTCCCAGGCAACGCAGCAGAACTAAACTAGCTCCCAGTCACTTTACCCGCTCAAGCAATTTGCAATTAAGCTTTGCTGTGCCTTATTCTTCACACAGGTGCAGAGAATGAGCAAATCAGAATTCCTCAGGCTACTTAATCACCAGGCGTTTCATTTATTCCCCAGATCAGGCTGGTTTTCGCCTGTGGATCTCAAGTCTTTCTCTGGTAAGGGTAATAGTTTTCTCTATTTTTTCCCCCAAGAATGGTTAGTTATGAAGTAGAATTTAATTACCAAGGTTTTGCTACTAAAACCTTGCTATGCAAATCCAATAAACTCCTTTCACTTCCTCCTGCTTTTGCTACTTTGCCAAACAGTATAGTCCTTTCTAAGCCTCTGACAATTTTGTTACAAGTTTCTGACTTTTTTTGGGACAGTTTTTTGCATGCTGAGCCATGAAGAGAGCAGTGACCCATCTTTTGGCAAGGACATCCCATTTAAATGGGTTCTTGACAGCAGAGGAAGAGCAAAGGAAGGTGGAAAACCATCCAGGTATTGAAGGATTTCTCTTCTATGTGCTTGGGCTCTCTGTCTTCATATCACTACGATGAGCTAACCTAAAACTTTCAATTTAATACACATCATATCACACTCAACCCACGCTGGTCCCAAGAGATCAATGAGACAAATCTTCAAAAGAACTGGGAAGGCTCCAGTCCTTAAGTAGTTTAATGTCACCTTTTTTGTCTAAAGCTCTTCAGGGACACAGCTGGTAGTAACATTTCTGGGCCTATCTGGTGAATAGTCCCAGTAACACAATACTAGCAACAGTCACCTCCAACTCCTTTGAGCTCAGCAGATGCTTACTTGGATCCTAATCTACTTTTGGGTCTCCTGGGGATTTTACTTCTAAGATTACTCTGAATTCAGCTTCCACTTGACATTCTCAGAGCAGTCTGGGTAAGATTTTGCCTGAACCCACTTTGGAACATTTACATCTGCCTCCAGAAATCATATCTCAGCAAGCCTGCATTTTGCATGTGTAAAGCAGGGTGTTCATTTAAACAGTGCCTTTCAAGCCTCCTTTCCTTAGCCTTCTAGGCCTCTATATTTTTTAATCATCACAGCAGTTCATATGCTGCCATGACTTTCAGATTCTTTCCTGCAGAGCTGTTTCCTGACAGTGCAGGTCCAGCCATGACTGGGAGGTGCAGGGTGCACAGCAGAGCAGACTGTCTGGTCGCTGCTGCCCCTCTGTCCAGGCTCCTCTGTCAGGGAATTAAGGTGGTGACAATTCTTTGGAGCAGCACTGGATCAGCACCCCCACCACCAGAATCACACAACCCCCTGGCTCTCCTGACCCTGTCCTCAGTAACCTCTGCTTCCTGCCCAGCGTGGCTTGGTTTCCTGTAGCTACCTTTCCACCAGATAAAGAAGCAGCATTTTCTGTTTGTATCTGCTGTGCTGTTAGGCCCTGAGCTGTTGATCACCATTGCTGCTGACTTTCTCCCTTCCAGGTGGCAGAGAGGCGTCCCTGGGGACAGCGACAGGCACTTACAGCTGGAAGCGGTCCGTCGCCCGGAGGTGTCTGGAGTGGGGAGGAGCCGTTGCTCCCCGTGGAAGGACGGGCTTTGTCCCCCTCAGCAGCAGCGCATGTGACTCACCCGCCCCGGGGCAGAGTCGTTTGCAGAACGCAAATGTTGATGCATCAGCTGGGCCTCGGTGTCTCCAGGCTGCTTTGGAACGCCCCCGTGTCACAGTGCCACGGCACCCGGGCGGTGGGGGGTGTCACAATTCCTCCTGGCAGCAGGCAGGACACTGGGATAGCTGAGTGTTAGTGGTGCACGGGCCAGGCAGCTGGGACCTGCTCAGCTTTCCTTGTGGCACCACGGAGCCCGCTGACAGAGCCGTGTCTTCAGCGAGCATGGAGGCACCTGCCAATGGCTGCCCCAACCCCGGGCCTCCCCTCACAGCCCTGCCTCCGGCCCCTCGCTTCACTGCAGGGGCCACACCTTTGCCCTGCTCCCCTCGATGCCTTTCGGGGCGACGGAAAAACAGAGGCTAGACAGAATTAGGGGAATAAAAAGCAGGTGTATTTATTGAAGGGCCTTCAGGTACATTTAGGGCAGATAAAGCCTCCCCAGGAGCTACACCCAAAAAAATGGATGATGGGTCACAGGTTTTTACAGTTTTATAAGTTTTGTCTATTTGCATATTGAGGGTTAATCTTCCAATTACAGCTTCAGGTAATGAAGTAATTTACCCCAAGTTTGCTCCCCCCGATTCACTTGTGGTAACCTCTCAGGGCCTGAGGCAGTGAGGTGTCCTTGATCCTCAGGCCTTCAGAGGAATTGTTGTGTCTGGCCAAAATGGGAGAACAGTTATGTGGAACTCCAGCTATGTGGAGTTTAGAGTTATACACTAAAGAATTGCAGGATTACAAATAGATGAAAAACATAAAAACTAAAATTCTAAGGCATCACCCTTCTGCTGAAAGTACAACTCACAAAGGACACACTGAGAGTGGGTTCAGACCAATGTCCCCAAAGTACCAGGTACTGAAGGGAAACCTTTTGTAGCTGTTTTTTTCTCCCTTCTTGCTCTGAATTGTTCCTTACTAAAAAGAAACATTTCTTAGTTTCTATCCAGGCTTTCCTTTCCAGCCACTAGCACAGAAAATAAGCTTTTGACAGAGTTCA
The DNA here is from genome assembly GCA_013401135.1 of Cettia cetti. Classification (NCBI taxonomy): domain Eukaryota; kingdom Metazoa; phylum Chordata; class Aves; order Passeriformes; family Sylviidae; genus Cettia; species Cettia cetti. Next base: position 29,912 of record VZUI01072335.1, read on the forward strand.
AACCACCACCCTCTCCTCAACACACACATAAGGACTCAGGTCAGTGCATCTCCAGCAGCTCAGGTGGCTCCAGCCAGAGCCACAAAACAAGCAGCAGTCCCCATATAAGTCCTTCAGGCTATAAGGGTAATATTGTGGAACTCACTAAGATAGGAAATAAAAGCATTAGATCAATTGCAAAACAGTTACATTCCATTTCCTTGTGGATTTAAATGCAACACAATTCAAGGCTTCTGCATGAAGTGCTGATAGTTTTACCTGCGCTGGCTGGCTGCAGGTTATATTGTGGGTAGGTTTGCTTCATTTAAGGAGGAAAATGCCTGTCTATAGACAGAGATAGCATTTATTAATTAATAATGAGTGTGACTTTCCACACAGACCATTTTCCACAGCTTCTAACAGCTCAGCCATAAGTCATCCACTGTGCCAGCACAGCCCTGCTTGTCTCCTCCACAGCCACTTCCAGAGCCTCCTGTGTGCCCCACCCCAACACCTTCCTCTCATTAATGCCTTCCCAGGATCCACGCAGTGGCAGGGGAATGTGTGAGGAGGGAGGAATGGCAAGGAGTTGTTTTATCAGCTGACTGCAGCTGCCGAGGGAGAGGCTGGGGAGCTGAGAATGAAGGTGGGAAAGGGAAAAAAAATGAGCTGGAGGTGTGTGGAAGGCATTGCTTCATCTTTGTTTCTCACCATCCAAACCTCTTTGAACTGGCAATTAATTAGTTTCCCCCAGCTGAGTCTGTCTTTGCAGCAAGGGTAACTGGTAAGTGCTCTACCTGCATTTATCCCAACCATGAGCCTTTCCAACTTATTTCTGTGCTGTTCAGGAGCGGGTGGTGAGAGTGGCTGGGTGGCTGTGGGGGAGCTGGCTGGGGTCAGCCCACCCCAAGTGCCCAATATTGAAATTTCAAGCACAGAGAGGTGAGTCCAGCTAGCAGGTGTCTCTCCTGTAGCACACCCCAGGTGAGACCTGGAGTGCCTCACACCAGGCTCAGCCCTGCTTGCCCCATTCAGCACACAGTGATGCAGAGAGGGGGAAAAAAAGCATTTCCATCTGCATCTCTGGCAGAAACATATTTGAAACCCTGGCAAGGCCTGGGGGGAGGGAGGGACTGCCAGCAGACCCTGCCCAGCTGACCCAGCAGCTCCATGTGAATGTGAGGCCAAGGGTTTACTGGAAGTCACCATAGGGTCTCACTGCCCACCTGCTCTTTTGCACTCAGCAAGAGAGCACAGAGATGCTTCACATTTCTTGGAGACCACAGGAAACAACATTTTTAAAAGCAGGTCTTCAGGGGAGGGGTTAGCACTTTTTTTCTTTTTGTCACAGAGGAAATTAGAAGTAAAGAATGAGTAAAAAGCAGTTAAAGACTGAATTTCTGAACCAGTTACGTGATTCTGCTAGCAGGTGGTTCAGTGGTTCTGCACAAGGTTTTCACACCCTAAGAGCAAAAGCAAAGTGTTCAACAGTGGTACCAGCCTTACAGAGGGCACAAACCACTAGAAAACAGTTGCAAGAAGACGAAGGAGAGAAGTCTGGGCACAAAAAATGGTCAAGAGTCTTCCAAAGAATGCCTTACAAAGAAGCAACACTTGCTGTCTAAGTGATGTTCCTGGAGAGTCAACAGTTTAAGACAGAAACCATGAATTTCTTTTCTCTAAGCCACATCCTCCATTCATAGAACATTATTCTCTCTCTCGGTGGCTGTGGGCTGGTGGAAGGGACAAGCTCATCCCTGTCACCATTTCCACAGACATTTCTGGTGCTGGGCATGAGGCCCCCACAGGCGCTGCGGGAAGTCAGGCAGGTTCTCCTCAGTGCCCTCGGCACCCGGGGTTTACGGGCACTGAGCTGAAACGCGGAGAAACGAAAGCACTGCTGCCAAGTGCCAGTTTTAGGGTGTGGGGTTTTTTCAGAGAGTTCAGTGGTTGTATGGCTGCTGGCAACTCTGCCTTCAGCCCCAACATCCCTAACAGCACTCCTGAGCACGGCAGCCTTGCTGTCTGCCACCATGTCCCATGCTTTGTCCCCTTGGTGCATCCTCCAGCTTCCTTCAAGCACCAGGGCTGGGGTTTTGCTTCCTTTTGTCCTCAGGAAGATAAAGGATGACAGTGAGTGGAGCAGATTTGGCTGAAATGCTGGTCAGGACTTTCAGGTAGTGTCCTGCAGGAGAGAGGAATCAGCACTTAGAGGCAGAAACTCGCAGTGCCACCTCTGGCCACCAGCAGCTGACAGCAAAGAGTCTGACAGCAGGAACTCCTTCCAGGGGTCCTGTGCACAGCACTGGCACTTCTCTGTAGCCCTGCAATCCCACCAGCTCTGGAACGTGTTTTATCTGTGACTTGGAGGGCTCTGGAGACATGGATGCACAGACTGGCGGACGGATCTCACCCTGTCTTGTCACCAACACCCTCCTGTGCAAAATAAAAAGCATGTGGTGACAAAATAAGCTCTTCAAGGGCAGGGAACCTCAGCATAGTTCAAACTGGATTAGGAAATTACCATCCCCTTCTTTCCATTTTATCTGAGTCACCTCCTCCAGCACAGCAAGCAGGGTCTCCACAGGATGTGAGGGGGGAATTTCAAGCAAAATGATCATTCCTTTCTGTTGCTTCAGGAAAAAAAAAAAAAACAACAAACCAAAAAAACAGTCAGCCAACCCACCCTTGCTCAAACCAAATGCAGCAATGGGATTTAACTACTGAATGTGCTGAATTCCTCCTGGTCCTTCACTGCTGGTATCAAGCAAGGAATCTGAGAAAATTGCATTCTCTTTTGTGCATTCTTAATCTTCTGTGGTTTGGATTTCTCTTTCAGGACTGTAATGAAAGTTAAATCTCTGATACCTGTTCTTCATGCAGAAATCTTATTAGGAAGCACAAATGTTCCTCTCTGATGCCTTTTTCTCTGACATATTCTGCCTCTGTGTTGACAAACCTCACAGTGGTGAGGAGAGAGAAACATCAGGGGAAATACATGTCCCCAGCATCCCAGAGCTGAGGAGAACGTGCAGTCCAGTCCTGATAGTCTTTCAGATGGCTCAAAGGGCCAGCTATTCCCCTGCCAGGGCAGCTTTCCAAGGTGAAGGCCCCAGGGAATTAGGTGACCAGCTGGCTTTCAGTCCTCAAGAATGAATGACCTGGCAAAGGGGAACCAGAGGAATCCCCAACAACAAAATAAATCTGTACAGGGAGACTTTTTCAACAGTTGTTGGAGGAAACTGGTTGTGGCATATGGGAAAAGGAGAGAGAGATGTAAATTATCTGTGATGGTTTGTAAGGCAGGAGAGAAGTTGATTCTTTCATAGACCGTGTTGAGGAATGGGGAGGCAGCAGAGGGAAAGCATGTTGTGGTTTGAAAATCCACTTGGAGCTTTTTGTCTCTTTGCTACCCAGAGGAATGAACAGCTTATTTCCAATCAAACCTGCGAGTCTCCAGAGCAGAAAGCCTTTGTGCCTGGTCACACAGCTGCTGCTGGCTTGGCAGGGGCAGTCCCACAGCTCCTGGGACAGGCCTTGTGCAGGGAACAGAACACCTGGCTCTCCTCATTACCCCAGGAGATGAATGAGCAACACATTGTCAAGCTTTTCTTCTTCCTCCCTTCCTTATTTTTGGGAGTCATTAAAATCAAACAGAAATTCACATGCAGCTTGCCTCACCTTGCACAAAATTACTCTGTCTTTACTCATCTCATCCTCTCTTCTGTGTTGAACCTCAGCCACTTAGTCATGCCTAAAATTCCACTTCTGTAACCATGATGTAATACACACATGTGTCAGAGCAGTAGGAGAATAACAATACCAAAATCTACTCCTCTTCCCTTTCTCCTGTCTCTAACCACTTCCCAGCCTGGTAAAGATTTGCCAGAATCTGGCAGATCCTCGGGCTGGAAGAAGTGACCCCACACAGGACATTGCAACAAAAACTCAGGGAGCCCAAGGCTGGCTTCAGGTTAAAAAACAAAACAAAATCCCCAAAAAAACGGAGATTAAGAAAATATGTCTGCAATGCAGCCCCTTCTCCCCCCTTGGTTACAGCACATCCTGAGCCTACACAAGGTCTGCAAGGCACTGGAACCTGCTGTCCCTTTTCCTCCATCAGGGCAGGTAAATAGGATTCAGCATCTAATGCACCTCAACCACAAGAGAGGCCAATTCTCTGCCAAGCAGCTCTCTGTGCTGAACAAAACAGAATAAATATTTGCCATGCAGAGCCCCCATTTGGGCAGCTGCATGTCCAAACACATGGGCATTTTCTGGGAAGGGTTCAGCTGCACACAGGAGTTTCTGTGTGTCAGGTAGTGGGAGCAGACTAGAGAACTCTTATCAGGAGATGATCTGGGCTCACTTCTTGCCAGCCATGTTCTTTGCAGAGGGGGTGTTTCTGGAGCCCTGTTAAATGGTGCTGAAACCACTGAGGCACCTCCACACCTGACCCAGGCTGCTCCATCAGGAGAGAGGATGTCAGCTCTCCACTGCAAGCATGGCCTGCAGGGCAGAGAAAACCCAAATAATCCCAATGGTCAGTCCTGCTGGTGGACCTGGGCTGTCCTTTCTCATGCAGGGACCCTTCCCTTGCTGGGGAGAGAACAAAATACTTGGTAAGTTCAACTTAAATTTCAATAATTTATTTTTATTTAAAAATTTAAGTACAGCCCAAGAGCTATTAAAAATCACAGAATGCTTTGGCCCAAAGATAGCTCCAACAACCCCTGTTTACGGCAGGAACCCCTTCTGCTAGACCAGGTTGCTCAAAGTCCCATCCCACCAGGCCTTGAACACTTCCAGGGATGGGGCATTCACAGCTTCTCTGGGCAGTGCCAGGGCCTCATCACCCTCACAGGGAAGAATTTCTTCCCAATGTCCATTCTAAACCTATACCCTTTCAGTTTAAAGCCATTCCCCTTCCTCCTGTCACTCCATGCTCTTGTCCTGGGTCCCTTTCCAGCTCTCTGGGAGCCTCTTGAGGCACTGCTGGGGCTCTGAGGTCTCCCTGAAAACTTCTGCAGATGGAATAACCCCAACTCTCTCAGCCTGAGACAGCCAAATGTCAGCATTAAATACTCATTGAGCATTTTGTGGTAACAATTAGCAAAAAATGTTTTAAAATGAATGGCTAATTAGCTAAATAAGCTAATTAATGACTTTAATAAAAGTCAGTGTGGCACAAGCAGCCTGTGAATTGACTCCACGCAGCTTGAAATGGTTTAATCCTGTCATGACCTTGCTCCCAATCTGAAGTCAGAGCCCAGGAGCTCAGCAGTGGCTTTGCTTGGGCACTTGAGGGGAATATTTGAGGGAGGGATCACAGAGCAGAACCACATCACTGGCAGCCGTGCTGCTGACTCAGGAGCAAGCCTCAGAGCCCCAGCCTGACCCTGCACCAGCTCTGGCCACCTCAGGAGGCCCAGCACTGTTTATAACAGCACTGCCCACCCTCTGTGCCACCGCCTCTGAAACATGCAGGTCTGGGGAGCCTTTGGCATTCCAGGTAAAGACAGATCTCATCCCATTCCAAGAGTGAAAGCTCATCCTGCCCCACAGCTGACTGTAGCCACAGCCTGCATGGGTTACTGTGTGGTGACCTGGAGAAGCCTTTGGGATCCTTCCAGCCCTTCCAACACCATGCCAGCAGACAGAGGAAGCTCAGGGCAGGTTTCCTGTGGCCTGGAATGCCCTGCCTCTCTCCAGGCTGCTTCCCAGTCAAGGAGAGAGGCACCTGATATGCTCGGCCAGTTTGGCTACAGAGACAGCTGTACAAAGAGCTTCCCACTCCCCACTTGGAGGTCCCATCACCAGGAGGGCAACACAGCCCAAGCAGCAATCAGAAGGGGACAGCAAATTTCCAGCCTCTCCTGGAAAGGTCTGGATTCAGCAGCTCCATCTCTGGCTGTGCAGTTTTACCCTCTGATAAAACTTGCAGGGGAAAGGGCAGTGAGAAAAAGTCAAGCCAGAAAATCCCTGAACTTCATCCTTTTGAGATTTTTTCCACCCTGAGAAATGCAGTGGAAATATCAGCAATGGCTGTGTGAGCAGGGGTGCAGTTTTCCCCTCACACTGGCCACAGCAGTAGCCAGACCACTGACAAGCTTTGAGGAAGTGAACTTCTCTGAAGCAGACAACACAAACCACAGGCCACCAAGCTGAGAGCAGCACCATGGAAAAGGAAACAAATGTAGGCTGCTGATGAGCCACATTTACTGAGACCAACAGCAGAGCTGCAGGAAGGCAGGAGGACAGGCAAAGGTGAGGATGGACCACAGCTGCAGCCTTTGTGTCCTGCCTGGTGGCAGTGACAGCCCCAGGGTTAGAACTCCGTGGACATGACACCAGGATGAACAAATAGGGTTTGGGGGCTTTTTACACTATTTCATTTCTTGCCCTTTAGACCACTCTGTGAGAAGTGCTTCTGGGGCCAGAGGTCACACAGATGGTGCCTTTTGGGACAGCAGCACTTCTGCACAGCCACAAGTGCCTGGTTCCACTCAAGCTCTAAACTGTGGTTTGAGATCAGCCCCTTCCTGATGTCCAAAGTGGGCTTGGGCTGCCTGGGCTGTGCTGCCCTCACCACACCTTCCCAATCCCCAGATCCTGATGTTTCGATGCTGGAGCTCCAAAGTCTCATGGAAAGGGCCCCGTTCCCTGCCAGAAGGCAGCAAAGAGGGATGAGGCTCCCAGATTTCTGCTGGAGAAGGAATGAGGTGCTGACCCCGATCACAGAGACCTCAGAGTGCTTTGGCCATGGCAGAAGCCTGTTGCATCAAATGAGGAGAGGACAGCACCACTCACTAAAAAAATATATATTTACAATCTGTGTTTTGCTCAGGAGAGAACATCTCATGGCAAGGGTCCCAGCATTGGCAGGTGTCAGCATGTCACCCCCTGCATCAGGAGAGAGGTGGCAAAGCAGGCCTCCATGGAGAAACCTCATGTACTGAAAGGGCAGGAGGGGGGCCTTGACGTGCTGCTTTCACCTCCAGCCCCACTGCCCTGCACTGCTGTGTTGCTTAGATTGCATCAGCAGAGCCTCTGGCCACCCCACCATCCCCACCACCAGGGAGTGGTCACGCTTTCACTCTGGGACACCCCTCACAGCACTGCTGCTTCTGGCATGTTCCTTGCAAGGCAGTTGGGGTGAGACAAATCAAATGGTTGGAGAGCATTTTCTGGGGTGGGAAGGGTCTATAACTTAACACAAAATGAACACAGCCCCTATCCCAGCTCAGCTAGCAGGAAGTGCCTGTGGTACAGCAGTCACAGTGCCGGGCAGGGGCCAGCCATGGCTCAGGGGGAGCAGCTGTTCACATTACTCATCCCCACAGCACCGTCTGTGGTGTCATGGCATGACCCAGACACCTCCTTAACACCCCCAGCTGTCCCCACCAGGGCTGTGACACCACGGGAAATAGCAGGTCCCACCATCTTCTCAGGCAGCAAGTAGTGAGTTCCAGTAGGGTCTTCAGCACATCACATTTTGAGTTTGTTGGGGGGTTTTGTAAGGAGAACATGTGCAATTCTGCGCAGGCTGATGCAGCACAGCCCTGGTGCTTCCCAGGTGTTTGCTTTCAAGCCTTTACCCGTTGCTTGAATCTCCTCATGGTGAAGTCCAAACATGGTTTCTGGATGGGCTTTTTGGTGCCACAGTGCCTAGGCAGCACTCGGCCCTCACACATCCCTCTGTGTGTGTGTGTGAAGAGGCTGCCAACCACGCTCCCTTTCAAAGCTTAAACAAGCCAAAGAAAGTCTTGGATTCCTCAAAATTCACCAGGGCGATTTTGGAGACGTTGACGTGCACAGTGTCCATCTTCCTGAGCTTGAAGACAGCCCCCAGGTAGCTGCTGCGGGCCCACATCCTCTGCCCCGTGCAGAAGTTGAAGGCTTTGTCCTCCATGAGCACGAGGCTGCCCGGGGAGGCCGGGTTCCTCTTGAACACCACGTGGGACAGCAGCTGGCTGTCACAGGCGCTGCCGCGGAACAGCACCTTGGAGTACACAAAGTACAACCCTGGCTCGCTGATCAGCAGCCCCCGGTTGTGGTACTGGATGCCACTGGTGTAGGCATGGCCAGAGATGGGCTCCCACTCCAGAGGGAGGTCCTGCTGGGCTGGGTTGCCTGGAAGCCGAAACAAGACAAAAATAAAGGGTGTAAGCACATTCAGCTGCGTGTTTTCTCCTCGGGTCCCACCCCACCTCACAAGGCAGCCCAGCCGTTCTCCAAGCCTTGTCTGCAGCACGGAAAGTCCTCCACCTCACCAGTGCCAGCCCCCAGTGACAGCTCCTGCCCTGCACTCCCCAAGAACCAAGCCAAAACCAGGCCTCACTGAAAGGCACAAATGATGGGAGGGTTTTATCTGTGGAGCAAATTTCCACTGCCAGAGCAGACGTGTCACCGAGGAGAACAGGAAAGCCTGCATGAGGTGGGCTCCTCCAAACTCCCACCATGCCACCCTCTGATCCCACCCCAGCTCCCTCAGCCCCTACCTGTCAAATGTGCTGCTTTCCTCGCCTCCTTTCGCCCCGGCTGCTCCTTCTGCCCTGCACAAGGATAGGGAAGACATTGGCCACCTGCTTCATGGAGAAGTCAGCCCAGAGAGCTGGGGGGAGCCAGCCACAAAGCTGACACCTGAGACCCTGCAAGCTGTCCCACTGGCCAGGCAGGAAGCAGAGCAGTGCTCGGAAAGGCAAGGCACAGCCGGGAAAACTCTGCCTTCCCTGGGGGGCTGAGTTCCCTTTGGAGACATGGGCCAGTTCGAGTGACTCGGTATTTGAATCCCATCCCACTCCATCCCTCACTTTTCCTCAACATATACTTCAAGTTCTCTAATTTTAGAAGCAGCCTTTTCTTTTCTTGAGCCAATTAAATTTTCCTCTCTGCTCCCCCTTCTCCTTTACACTATTTCCCTGTTTCTATTTATTTATCCAGCCCCCTCAAGAAATTCAGGTTTATTATTGATGTTCAGCTTCTGCCAAAGAAGCCTGTGATCAGAGCAGTGAGCATCCAGTTCAAATGACAGCTCCCCTTCCCCTAAAGGGGAAAATTTATTGGTATAGGAGTTGATGAGAATCAGGACTGCCCTTTCCTAAGAATTTTGCTATTTCAAAATTTTTTTGATTCAGTATCAGAACAAATTTGAAAATAAATTTTCTAATAACTAAAATTCTTAAGCAGGGAAAAAAAATTCAGATAAAAAAAACTGTCAAGAGGACTGAAAATTTCTTATCCTCACTTATAATATTAGCGTGGAATGCAAAAGAAAAGCAATTGTTCGAAAATTCAAAACACAATTTTTAAATTTTTCAACCCAAATTGAAACCCTTTCATTTTTTCCCCCTAAATCCAGAAAAATTGGCATGTTCTTGTGGAAAGTTTCAATTTCACTGGGTTCCTCCTCCAGGCACAGACTCACCCGTGAGTTTCTGAGAGGCTGGAGGGATGTGCTCAGCGCTGGCAGACTGTCAAGAGAGAAGAGGGAAACCGGCTTAGACTGAGAGCATCAGCAGCCCAGCACTGCCTTTGACAGCGGCTAAATCTGGGTGCCCACGGGGAGCTGCAAAGTGCCGAGAAATACACAGGGAGCGACCTGAGCACAGAGATATCCGGATAAATCCGTCACCAACCGAGCAGCCCGGCACGGGAGCAAGCGCCCCCCCTTCCTGTGTCACAGCAGACACTGAAATGCCACCATCCTGCCCCTTGGGGAGCGTCCCAGACACGATTCCAAGTGTTTCTTTTCCCGTTTCCCCAGGGACCTGTGCCCAGGCAGGCAGACCTCACCTCTCTGAGTTCATCCACTTCCTTCTCCAGGTGAAAAATCTTAAATATGCTCAGCCCCACTCCCGTGAAGGCCACCAGGATCAGCAAGAACATCACGAGGAAGCCGACGCTCCTCCTTTCCCCGCCGTTCCGTGGCTTTCTCCTCCGGTCGGGTACCGGCGGTGGGAAAGGAGCCACGGGGGGAGCCGGGGGGCAGGAAGCCCCTGCATCAGCACAGCCCTCCACCCAAAAGATCTGCGGGTAGTAGTTCAGGTTCTGCTGCACGGGCGGCAGCGGGACGGGCCGGACGTGCCTGGTGGGATCATCCTTGGGGCATCCGAAACCTGCCGGGCTCGGCGCAGCCCCGCGGGCAGCCCTGCCCTGGTACGGCTGCATCCCACCCGGCCGGGCTGCTGCCGCTCCCAAAGCCTCAAAGCATCAGCAGCAAAGCCCCTTCCGGCCCGGCTGGGACCCGGGCGCTCCTCCCACAGCCCCGCTCCGGGGCTCCGCCATCCAACACCCGCAGCAGCTCCCCAAAAGCACCCAGGCTGCTGCTGCCTCCCCACTGCCCGGCCGACAGTGGAAGAAAAGGAACCGCAAACTCTCCGGCATCCTGCCCCGCAAGAGAGGGGCGGAGTCGAGTTCTCCTCATCTGGGGGATGCAGAACCGATCCCGAGTGGGATGCCGAGGATCGCTCCGTTCCTCAGCGCGGGGCATCCCACCCTTTCCTTGGCAGCTCCGCAGGGCACGGATCCCGAGGCACAGGACACAGATGCTGCCCTGCTGCGGTAAAAGCCTCCGTGAGAAGAGGAAGAGCAGTGAGTCCGTGCAGCCTGAGCAGAGCTGCTCCAGTAGAGCCAGCTCAGGGGGCTGCCCTCCTGCCTTCCAAGGAAAAACACGGAATCCAGACCATGCTGCAAGGGCCAGCACTTTTAAGAGCTCATTACAATATCCTGATGAAGAGAGACAGGGACATTTCCATTTCTCATTTTCCGTTCCTCATTTATTGCAGATTTCTAAGAGGGGACAGTTTTCCCCACAGATTTACAGGTGTTCTCAGGCGATTATAAACATTTTTACTTGCACTTTACAGGCCCCTGTTGAAGTGTGTATTTGTATGGCATAGGGTTGAAAAAAGGAAATGCTTAACACAAGAGCAAACCAGAGCTTTGTCTCCTGTGGCTGAAGGAAGCAATCACAATACATAGGCTTTGATCTTGAACATCAAAACTGGGATCTGAAAAGGGCACATTTGAACACCCTTTGTGCACTTGTTTCTCTGAAGCAAGGGCTCAGCTTTGTCTGCAACCACACCAGTAAACCAGAGGTGTTGACAAAGTCTTGCCTGCGCCACCAGACACCCCACTGCTTTTCGAAGATATTCACCAGCCCTTTGCTTCAGCAGCAATCCACAGCACAGGTTTCAACAACCCCACCTGGCTCTTCCTCACACTTTTGGGTTTAAAAGACACAAAAAGCAACAAAAATCCAACTCTAACAAGTTCAAGCTTGGTCACACCCACCCTGGCTCAGTCCCCCTCTCCCCATCCCAGAACAGCCATCCCAGGACAGGTCCCCGTCCCCTCCCACAGCCATTACAAGAGAGGGTCACACGATGCCTTTGCCTGAAGAGGATCCACTTCCACGTTTTTCTGACACTGTGTTAGTGGCAACAGCTTATTGAGGTGGGATTGAGGAGAGAGTAGCTGTTTCCCTTAAATGTCACAAGTGTTCTTACTCCACATCCACTGCTTCCCACTTTCACAAAGATGCTTTTTTAAAGGGTGGGTGAAGGGGAGAGACAAGGAAACCAGCTGAAGCAGTTTCAGCTGCACCTTCTTTTTTGGATGCTCAGATCAAGAGCCTGCTGATACCCCATGTGGTGGCAAACCAAAGATTTTACCATCAAAAGATGCTTAGTGCACAACATGCTTTCAGGGACCTCTCCCTCTGCTGTGCTGGTCCTGCTGTCCTGCTGTCACACTCCATTTTCCTGTCACCCCTGTCAGACACTGCCTGGAAGATGGTGCCAGGCAGGGCTGTGTCGGCACAGCACATCAGAGTCACAGAGCCACAGGATGGCTGGGAGTGGAAGGGACCTCTGGAGATCCTCTAGTCCAAAATAAAGCAGGTTCTGGTGTCTGCAGGCTCTGCGTTCTGCTGGCTTCCTGCTGCTCAAATGACACCTACTGAAACTAAGGACTATTGAAACAATGGCAGGACATTTTGCTGTAGGTAGGCACTTCAGTCATGTGAAATTTGCTAGAAGGCCTAGAGCCAGAATTTAGACAAGGCTGAGCCCCCCAACACGTGGGGCAAGGACAGCTGGGCAGGAAATCAGGGCATAAAAGAAGGACAAGAGGAGTGTCAGATTTGCCTCCATCACCCTCTCCCCCTCTTCAAGCAGTCTGTACACCCTGTTTCCAGCAGCCCTCTCATGTAATTTGAACAGGGAGGAATATTTTCCAATGGAAACATCTTCCATAGCCCTCATCAGAGAATTGTTCCCCTTTACCAAACCAACAAAAAACATTACACAGACTGCAAAAGAGAATTTGCTCAGAGGAACACTCTCCATCCCCAATTCACCTGCAGGGGAGAGGTGGGAGCTCTTATTAACAAGACACACAATTATGCTAAAGTCGATGGCAGAGAATCAGCCGGCAGCTTCGAGTTTGTATTAGCAGGACTTAGGGACAGAAAGATTAAATAGCCTGAAACAGCCCAAAGAAAGCAGGACTTGAACAATGATCCAGATGTAATACTTGACAGAAAGTGAACCCTGAAACTCAAACACTGAAGTGTGAACCTCTGTGTAGGAGAGGCTCTCGCCATGTTTTGGACAGAATCTCTCTGGAAGCAATTAACAAATATTTCCTATTACACTAATGACTAGTGGAAATGTTAAAAAGCAACTCTTGAAAGCCAGCAGGGCTGAGGGAGTTACACCTGAGAGCAACTGAGAAAGCTGAGAATCATTCACATTCAAAACCACAGGATTCAACATCATGAGGACAGAGAATTGAATCAGATAAAAACAAGGCAAGAAACAGAGACGGCAGACCAAGCTCTTTGGGTAGAAAATGATGTGCTGGAAAGAAAACAAGTCTGAAGCTGAGAGGCTCCTCAGCTGGACACGAGCTTCCAGCAGGGAAAGCCCAGGAGAGGCTCCTGTGAGAGCTCACACACAGCTCTGGACAGCTACAGACACTCCTGGAACTCACTTTACCAGTCTTTGTTCAACCCTAGAGAGGTTCTGGAAGAAGTTTCAGAAACTGTTGGACAGAAAGGAGGTTCAAATCTCTCTGTTCAAGAGCAGATTGGCAGGGAGAGATGGACAGTGTGTGGAAAACTTGTGAAGAGAGGAATGATTTCCAGCAGCAGAGAGCTCTTCAATCTCACAGAATAGAGCCTCCCAAGGAGCCACTAATTGTGAGCCAAATCTGAAGGAGTTTGAACAAAAAGATGGATTTTTGACTGAACACTGCTATGGAAGCTTGTGAGAGCTACCTCCAAAGGGAGAGGACCTCCATCTGCTGAAGCCTCAGGGGAGCACGGAAGGCACCAGAAGTCACCCAGCCTTTGCAGTTAGCACCAACATCTTCATGTTATTTTATTATGTGTTAATTAACAGTTTGGGTGCTCAAATAAGGGTGATGCTTTTCACTTCCTCAACAACTGCTCTCCTTGCTGGGAGCATTTGTTGCACATGTAAAGCTATGGCAAGGACATTCAGTCCACTGTTAACAGCTCTGGCTTGGCATTACAGTGCTTACCACGTCCCTCTTCCAGCGAGCAAGGTGCTCTGTCCTCTCCGTCACCCTGATTCCAACAAGCAGCCAGTAGCCCTGAATTCAGCAAAAGAGGGCTCTGTCCTGAGGTGAGAGAGAATCCAAGGAGCCAAAGCAGATGAGAAAAAGAGGAGTAATTAAAATATTACTTCACCCTGATGCTTTCATTTCTTTTGTGCCTGTGGTTAGTGCACGGAAATGAGGTAGAGTGGTTATGAGGTAATGGGATCTATTCTGAGGAAAGAGCAGCAGGGTCATTTCATGGTGTACAGCTTCGTCACGGCACAGAACAGAATGAGGTGCTGTGGCCAGTTGTGAGGAAGGCCAAGAGAACGTGCAGGTGTTGAGTTCCTGTCCCCCCCAGCCCCATTCCCAAGCCCTTCTGCAGGGTCTGTGCCCTGCCCCAGCCTCTGGGCACAATGCCAGCCTGGCCCTGGCCAACGCCAGCTGGCTCTGCTGGCCAAGGGAGGCCTGCCCGCTACTTGTCAGTTTTATTTCTTCTTGGGAGCAGCCAGTCTCAGCCCATTCCAGACAAACACACTGTAACTGTGTCATTACAACTCATAGAAGCTTCAGTAGCTGCTTCTGGATTTTTTTTTCTGGGAAAAGAGAAACAGCAGACAAGGCCTGCTGTTTGCTCAGAACTCAGAGAGGGCCCTGAAGCTGGACAGAGGCTCCAACCATATCTAACAAGGGAGAAAAACAAGCCCCAAGGTGGCAAACATTTTTTTCATCTCTAGGTTCACAAGGGGCAGAGCTCAGTTCCTCTCCCTGGCCTCGCAAAAGCTGCCCTGCAAGCTGCATGCGAGTTCCTGGTGACTTGAATGGAAAGCAGCACAGCCAGGGCCAGCTGCAGCTCCCAGCCCCCTGTTCATTATCAGACTGAAGAAAGGCAGCAGAAGCCTCCTCGGAAGCTTCTTTAAAATCTATTCTGCTTAAATTAGAGAAGAGCTATGTGAGAAAGATGAGTGAGTTTCAGCAGTCCTTCCCAACTTCCCAAGCTCTGGGCAAAGGTTCTTGTTGAGCTGTCACAAAGCCCAGCAGACCTACAGCAGCTGCTGCTGGACACTCAGGGTTTCCAGGAGATGAGACACCCTGGGGTGTCACAGCACTCTGTGGGCAGGGCTCTCCACTGTTCCAAATGAAGTGGAACATGTTTGTAGCTAATTAAGCAAAACCTGCTAAGCTGTTCCAGCTCGTGCTGTAACTTGGCAAACGCAGAAGCTCCTCACCACCTTAGATTTGGGGTTTCTGCTTACATCACCACACAGCTGGTAGAGAGTGTCTGCAGATTTCAAAAAGCCTGGATTTCCATACTGACACTTTGTGTATATAAGCTAAACACCTTACAGCAATTCACTTACACAAAGTGTGTGTTTGCACTATCCACCCTCACATTTAAGATTTTTTTGACCTTGGGCTCAGGACCTTCCAGAGGACTGAAGGACACCACCCTCACTCCAGCAGACACATTGGCTTTTTGGGGGTGTTTTACACTAACAGCTGTCCAACCTTTGCTTGCAGTATCCTAAGACTGCACACAGAAATTTGAGACATACAAACTGTCTTCATTAGAAACTATTATCCCTACATAAAGTTTATAACCAATTTAAGAAAGACTCAATTCCAAAGAACTGAATTTTGAAAGCTAGATTGTGTGACACTAATAAAACTGAAAGTAAAAAATGACTCAAGAGTCCACATGAAAGGAAAACATTAGGCAATAATCTGATGGCAAGGGAACTTTTTTCTTTTTTAAGAAGTGGTTACAGATAACTACAAGCAGGGAGGCAGCAGCAGGTGGAAGCTGTGGTTCAATCTCCAGTCTCTTACCAGAACACACTCTCAAGTCTGCAAAAGCGTAACGGGGCCTGAAGGTTCCTTCAGAGGCTTTATTCCCATGGCGCACTTCCCATGTCTTCATTACAGGGCAAGCTTTATCACAGGAATTTCCACAGAAAGCATCAACTCCTTAGCCCTAAGTCAGGCCCAGTTTTTAACGTGCATATAGGGAGCAGGGTATTTATTAAGGGACTGGTTTAGAATGCATTTGCTTTCACATCTGCAGTTGTTAACTTGGAAGTCTGAACATGTGCTCGGGATTTCAACATGGAGCCTCACTTAACAGCAGTCTTTAGTTCATTGCCAGTGTTGAGAGGGGCTGTTTTACGAACTCTGTCACCTCCAGCTTCAGGTGATTCTTACTGAAAAGCCCAGGGGCTGCCTGAGCAGTAAAGGTACAGGTGCTTCTAACAAGTGATGTATCAAGGAGTAACTAAAAGAAACCCATACTTTTCCCCCAAACACCCAACACTCTCCTCCTTCAGAAAACTCCATGTTCAGTTATATTTTTAAATCATAGTGCTATGGTGAAGCAGAGTCCTGAGACACTCAAGTGAAAACTCAGTGCTGGGGAGGGCTCCTCTGACAAGCAGATGGTGGCCGGCCTGTGAATTTGGCATTTGGCTGCACACCGTCCTGCTGGGCTTGATAGAAGTCTGAGGGGGAGGGACCAGTAAACTTCAAGCTGCAAGTCTGCTTTGAGATAATGACTCTAAGTTTTCCTTTCAGGGCCTTTTGTGTCCTTTACAAGACTTAGCTCTGAGTAGCAAGAGGTCACTTCATGCAGTTATTCTCACAGAAAGCCACCACATGCAGGGACGCCCCAGGGCAAGGTGTGAACTGATCTGCTGGAAACCTCTTCAGCGGTTTCACAATTCCTGACCTTTCCGACAAAGCACCACAGCCCTCAGAATCCACCCCCCCCCCCCCCCCCCCCCCCCCACTACACTTTTCTTTATTTAAATAGAAAAACACACCTAGGCTGACAAGTTCATGAACTCCTTACTACAGCCCAATGGATCCCAAGTCCTAGTCCTGGACTGAAATTTTAACACTAGTCCTTCGCAAAGAATGTAAGCCACAAGTTTCATTTTCAAAGGAAAAAAATGCCAGTAAATGAAAGACAAAGTGTTCAGATTTATTTGGAAATTCACAGTTTCTAATGGCACTACAGGTCTGTAGTTAACATACTCTTGCTCCACAACATTGGATGCTTCACTCTGGTGGTATGAATTTTCTTCATCCAGGTTTGACATCCTTCTGAATTCAGGTTCAACACGTCCGGTTCATGTGCTCTGACTGGCTAATTGTGCAGATCAACTCCGAAAGTACATCACTTTAAAGTACTCATAAACTAACAAGAAAGCAGCAAAAAAAAAGGCTTTAAATAAGTCACATTACATACAATACCCAGGAAAGGCATTAGATCTGTTAAAAAGGGTACCACTAAAAGTGCTCAATAAGTTAACTTATTTTGTACAACGTGAACCTGTAACACCTGTCAAAAGGAATAACCTTTTGTTCCACTCACTCAGAACCACACTCAACAGTTCAGCAACCACACATCCTATAGTATCCAAATATACAGTCACAGTCAAAATAAAAAACACTTGAGTATGAAATACCAGCCATACCAACACTGCACATTTGTTAGCCAATACAAAAGCAAACCTTACGGAAACACCTGCTGTGAACCAGCCCGAAGGCTGAGACTCCCAGGCTCGGGAAACTCCACACGCCCAGAGCAGGCTCCGGGAATGCAGCCTCGCATTCTTCAGCACAACAGCAGAGGGCATTTCTCATCTACCTCCTCTAGAGAGCTGCAGCAGGCCATGCAGGTGACAAATGCATTCCTCAGCATCAGATTCCATCAACAGGAAATCCTGAAGAGCCACCGTCACTGATTTCGCACATCAGAGTAAGCTCCGATTGTGACTGAAGGTGCAAGTAAACACAATTGCCATCCCTGGTGAGAGATACTCCTCAACAGAGTTTGCAAAACAAGAATCTAGTCAGGCAAGTCCAGCTCTTGGTATTTTTACAGTATACAGTCCACATTACTGAGTCCAGCTGAAGGCCAACACATGTCCCTTTACAGCACTGTAGTGTTGCATCTTCAAAAAAAGCTAGAGAAATTACAAAATAAATCAAATGACAAACAATTGTATCTCCCCTCTTCCAGTGGCATTATAAATAGACAAAAGGCACATAAATATGGGAAGGTGCAAGAAATAGGAACAAAGCTAAAGGAAGAGGATTAGGCTTTTATCCCTATTCCACCCAACAAACTGGGTTTCAAAAAATCTCTGCCCCAGGAACTGTGAAAAAAAACCTTTATAAAATGAACCCTGCCCTCCCTCCCCCCCCAAGCTGTTCTCATAGGAAATTATCAGCCTTGTAAAGCTGCAGCTTATAGCCAAGATTGACACAATCCCATCTATTTAAAAAGGCAGAAACCAAATTTCTGAATACTTTCCAATGAGTTGAGCTCTTCGTCTCCCACTATCCTCCCACAGAATACCACAGACTGTTCTCAAACGAACAAACACTCTCCTGTTTGAGAAGTTCAGCTAGGTTTAGATGTGTCCAGAGACTGTCGTGACACCCAGTGTTCCCACTGTTATATCTTTGTTTCCTTTGATTATGTCATGCAGACTTGGCATCGATCCCGACTTAGTCTGTATTAGAGTTTTTATGAGCTTCCCTTGGTCTGAAACTTTCGACCGCCTCCGCTTTATAGCCCTCTTCTCAGTCTTTGTCTTTTGGGTCTGGCCGTTGCACAGACTCGTGCACGCCGAAATGCCGCAGAAATAGGACTCGTCCGACTGCGACGATGTCTCGGAGCTCCCTTCGGACGGAGGGCCCTTGTAGGAGGAGTGATAAACCTCCCCAATGTTAGAGAAGTCCCTCTGGTTTGTGAAGGGCTTCCTTCCTTTGATCTCCCCGTTGGCCATCGGGTGCAGGGGCTCTGTTGTCGGCTTAATAGTCTCTGGTTTTTCACTTTTGTACTTGCAACGCTTTTTCTGAAACCACAAGTGAAAAAAAAACGGTGAGGTTCTGGAAGGCAAGCAGAGCATCCAAGCCAAGCCTAGGAAGCAGCAGGGAGAGCAGCTGAGATGTGCACCACCTGCCAGCACAAACACCTCAGCCCCACCAGCTCCCTCCCCACAGGCTGAGCTGGTACCTTCTTCTCTGGGGAAAACTTCAGGGGCTCCACAATGTACAGATCCTCTGGATCCACTGTAAGAGAGAACAGACACTCATCAGTGCTAACACTGCCAGACCTGGAGCAACACAGCCCCTACTAAACAGCAGCATGACAAAATATTCCACTAAGCAGGTACATGGAGAAATTCCCTTGTGCTGTCATGGCAGCTGTCAGTGACACACACTTGAAAGCCCTGGCTTTCTCACAGTTACGGCCATGGGAGAGGTGCAAAGAACATCCTTTGGGAAAAAGGAAGAGTCAGTGAGTGTTGAAGTCTAGGAAAACAAACTGCTCCCACCCAGTGTAAGAGTGTTTCATGTGCAGCCTACCCCTGACAGCACAGATGTGCACCTACCAACAAGGCAGATGTTCACACTGACATGAGACCAGCAGGGAGAATTTGGGAAAACTGTTGTTTTGAAAAAGAAATAGTCTAGGCCTTGGCTAGTGTTCATGGCATCATATTGCCAACTCAAGAGTTTTAATAGTTTTATTCACAGAACAAAAATGTATGAGGCAAGTTTGCTGCATCCAGAAGAGCTGTGTCAGCAGCATACTCAGCAGTTACTATGATCTGCAACACTTGATTTTGCATGACACTCATGGCCTAAGAAATCAAAATTCAGTTGTCCCAAATCTACCATGAATACTGCAAAGATCAGATCATTCCTCATACCTAAGCTAAGGTAAATGGTCTAAGTTTTCTTACTGAAGTTGCTAAATTTGAATCCTAAATGCCTGCCAAGTTTCAAACATAGGCTATCAGGACTTCAGAAAAGTAGGACACTCAGACTTCCCATGTCTGGCATTTCCAAGAGGAAAAAAAAGCTACTTTCTGTAAGCTTCACAGCTTTGCAGACCTGGGTGCCTGCACTGATTGCTCCTAACCCCAAAAAACCATCTGCAGAGCAGAATACATCTGTAGCAAAAACTGCAAATAGGGTTTTAGCATAATTCAGCACAGTTCAGTAAGTACCTGGTAACTTGCTCACAAATCCCCTGATCTTACAAAACACACACATGAACCAACACACTGTGCAGCACTCAGAGCAACACCACAGACCAGATGTATGATATGAATAATACCTTCTTTACCAGCTAGCTGAAAAGACTGGGATCTGACCAGTGGAAGGGAAGTTCTTCTTTTCAAATTCATATCATCATAGGAAGAGAAACACCTAGGAAATTCCAGAAAGCTTTTTTTAACACATTTTTCTCAGGACTTTGTCATGTACATTTCTCATTAAAAATCATTTCTGGCAGAAAGAAAACTGTTGAGTTGCCCAAAAAAGCCTGGCTAACAGACACAGTACTGTTCCTGCTAGTTATCAAGGCATGTTTTTCAAGTGCAGTAGCCCCAAAATGCTCCTAGCAGAGTGTTAAGATCAAGAGCCCTTTCCTAGCAATTCTGAGTGTGCAGAAAGAAAACTCAGAATCAAAGCTGATGTGCCAGTACCAGCAGACTTAGGAATTATTAATAAAAACTAAAAACTACAAGAACAATTAAGTTTCAAATATAAATACATTACCTTTTGGGGCTAGGGTAGTGATTGCTTTTGGGAATTTTTGAGAGGTAATCTTCACAGAACTGAGAAGGGCTCCTGCACCGCTGCACAAAAAGCACCAGGCCCAGAATGAGGCAGAGAACCAGAGAAATCACCAGGTAAGTCTGGCGATCAGAAACCTGCAGGGATTTGAGACAACTGTTGAAGACAGAACAATTCCATGATAATACCATTCTTATGTTTTTAGCTATAAAAGACAAATGCTATGTTCTCAATGCACTTTTCTTTAATTTCACTTAACACCTGTTCATATTTGAGATATTTTTCAGAGGTTTGATGCAGTCTATTGCCTGTGCAGCATTCGAGGAGTGAAGGCTGAATCCCAGCAGCTGCTAACAGGACAAGATTCCCCTGCCTCCAACATCAGCACAACTACAGAAGATGCCACCCCCTGCAAAGTGCATCCAAACCTCCCTGAAAGCAATACACGTCCCATAAGAAACCATGCTCAGAAAGTAACTTCTCCAGTTCACAGCTGACATGTATGTATTACTACGGCAAATCTAAACTGTGCTTTTTATCAGCTGACACTGCAGCACTTTACAAAGAACCATTATAATCACTTGATTCATGTGGTTTCACTGACCACAGCACTCATAAACAGGAGTTTAGCCAGCCAGGCATCAAAGGAGGAGTCTCACCCAGTGTTAGGTCAAGGGAGGTCTTTGGCAATATGCACAAAATATAAAGGATCTTGTTTATGGTACTGCTTGAAATGCCAGGCAGGCAGAACACAAACATTTGAGAGAAAATGTTCCTAATATTGTTGCCAAGATTTCACTGATTTCTAAAGATGACAAGAGCCAGTGGGGGAAGGGTGCCCTGGCTCAGACTACAGTCATGGGGGTAGTGGAGCTGCAGTAACTGTGACCAATTTTGATGTGCACAAGGCAGCTCGTGTTACTCAAATTTGCAGCTGGAAGTTTAGGATAAAGTAGGCTGAAAGCACCTATAGACAATTTAAAGCTTCATTTGAAGACTCTGGTCTCTTCAAATAGAGATGTTTATGCATCTATTTCCTGTGACTTGTGATTACCTCACGTTTCAGTTCCGCCACGGTCGCTGACAGGTTGGAAGCCAGCTGGGTCATGTTGGTGAGCTGTGCTTGTAACAGCTGGATCGCCTCCGTCTGACGCTGATCCTGTGGTGAACAGTCACGGGCACGCTGTCAGTGGGAGCACTCATGGCTACACCATTATGTTCTGACACAGCAAGACACTCAGCAGCCACGTGGCCTATCCAGCATTGTTTAACACAGTGTTCGCCTAACAGTTTTATTTGTCAACTAACGTTTCCTAACTTTATGCCAAAGTGCATTTCATTAGAGAGACTTCTACTGTCCTCACCAGGGGCAGAGTGAGCAGGCAGCTCCACAGTCACTGTCAGGAGGCCACAGAACACACACACAGCTGCCCAGGCACGGCTCCAGCCTAAGGCTGATGCACAGTCAGCCAGTCAGAGACTGGAGCCCAGAGCAGCCAGGAACAGCTCCTTCCCAACTAACAACTGCTCCCTGGGAAGAGCCCTAACAGGATTCAGTCCTATGAGAAATGAAGGAAGGTGAGCAGAACACCAGGGAGACTAACCTCAGACTGACCAGCACTGATACTCTTCCAAAAAATGCCCCAAACCCAACCCAGAAAAGGCAAAACATGAAATTTGCCATTTTCTTCACTGTTCAGGGATAAAGAAAACTCCAGGCCTGGGACTGCACTTCAGAAACTTTCCGAGTTTGGGATCAAGTGTGCTATGCCACGTGCACAGCTGCTTTAGTGAATGTTTAGCACAGCACTTACTGCTCAATTTCACAGCTGCTCAGGAAAGCCAAGACGGCAGAACAGGGAAAACCCACACTCTAAAGAACGAAGTAAGGTTTCTGTTACATGCACTGCATTTTTAAATGCTGATTTGGCCTAAGCCATTACAGTAGCCCTCTGCCTTTCCATAGGCTCAGTCTCTTCAGGAGCAGGAAAATTGTCTATCAATATTTTAAATCAGAAATAAAAAGCAAACCAAGTTTAAAAAATTGCGTTGAGTGCAGTTACAACCGAGAAACAAGGGTTGGAACTGACCTGGATAACCTTTTAATTGACATTGAAGAGTTTTAGCCATTACCAGCGGACAACTGATCTTTTGTTCAAGTACATAATCAGAAAACAAAGCTGAAAATGGCTTTATTCTGAAACAACTGAGAACATGTTTAAAAA
Organism: Cettia cetti; assembly: GCA_013401135.1. Lineage (NCBI taxonomy): Eukaryota > Metazoa > Chordata > Aves > Passeriformes > Sylviidae > Cettia > Cettia cetti. The sequence goes on from VZUI01072335.1 coordinate 52,279, forward strand.
TATTATTTTGGAGAAAAACAGGGAAGCATGGAATGGATGCTTTTAAAAAGCAGATACACAGCTCAGTTGAAAGAGGGTTTCTGCACCTCTGTGCAACTCTTCATTCAAAGTAAGCTTTTCTAGCTAGGAAAACACCTCAATACTCCAAACAAATCATACCTGCTCTTCTGCTATTCTTGAGGTGTTCTGAAGTTTTATTATTGTTTTATTGAAAGCCTTCTGCATTTCTTCCATTTGTTTTCGGTACCTAAAAGGAAAAAATGTTTAAGGCAGAAATATTAGTGCACAAAACTCCTCAGCTTAGACTTGTCTTCAGAAAACATGACTATGCCAGCAAAAACCTTCTCCTTGCCCAAAGAGCTTTACTTTAACATCAAGTGGTACTTGCTTTTAAGTTTCACAAATAAACAGATATGCCTTTTGTGGGTTTTTTTCCCCATGGTTATGGTCAAATCTATTCTAACACCTTCAAGCTTAGTGCCAATTTACTGAATTCACTCTGCACAGTAAATGTGAGCCCCTTCCTTGGAACCAATTGTGAAATGAGTACATCTCCCCACTCTCCTGTAGCTAAGGAATACCAGAGATAAACACTCATGCACTGAGACATCCTTCACAGGAAACTCTTGGTTCCCTCTCCACAATCACTTATTTAACCAGAGTTACTACAGATAACAGGGTACTTTAAGTGGAAACAATTTAATAAAGTCATTGTAGGTCTGTGACATTTAGTTCAACAGTAACAGAAGGATGTGCCCTTTTGTAGAAAAGGACAGGATTAGTGCCTACATCCTGACAACACTTATCCTTTTAAAAAACCCACAGCAACATTACTCAAAATAAAACAAACAGGATTTTATCTGAAATACAAAGAGGGAAGCCCTCTCTCACACAGGGTAATAACTCCAACAGCCACCTAGGCTCGGGGCCTTCCCTCAGTTTTCCATAAAGATTTAAGCTGTGATTTACCCTATGCCCAACTTCCCCTGTACTTCACGGGCTGGACTCTACCAACCCTCCTCAGCCTCACCTCTGACTGAGCTCTTCCAAGTAGCGGCTGCTGAGGGACATGTTGACTTCCAGGGCCTTGATGCGGTTGTTGAGGCGCATGAAGACAGATTCCTTCTGATTGGATCCATGGACAAGGTTCCCGTTGGCATAGCCCAGCTCTGTGGAGTTCTGCAGCTCGGCATAGAAATCTGTGGCTGTTCTCTGCGGGCCCCCCGAGACCGGAATCGCCATCAAAGCCTCTTCCGCCGCCTGCTCGTCCTCCTTTGCCTCGGCAGACACGGGAGCCTCGACAGGAGGCACAAGAGCTTTCTGCACTTCTGGAGTGCTCTCCTTTCCTTTCACTGCATCGCTGGCTGCTATGTCCACTGTGCTGTCAGGCTGCAGAACAGTCTCTGTAGGCTTTGCAATCACTGGAGTAGCAACAGTCTCCTTTGTGCTCATCTCCTTTACCTCAGTGGCCACATTGGTTTCGGGGCTTTCTTCTACAGATGAGCTCTCAGCCTTTTCCACTTCAGTGCTGAGCTCTGGGACATCCACCTGTGGGGTGGCCCTTGGTGCTACCTGGCCTGACTCTTCTTTTGGAGGCTCCAGCACCATGTCTGTTGTGGGGGATGGCTTCACTTCAGAAGTAACTTCTAGGAGGAGGGACTGAGAGACAGTCTGAGGATGGCTTGGCTCCAGCTCAATGGACTCTGTGGTCTCATTACTGATCTCCTCATGGACTGCACTGAAGTCAACTGCAGTAACAGAGCCAGGGGGCTTCTCAGCTTTGCTGTCCAATTGCTCAGGCAGAGGCTCCTCTGCTGCAGACTGGGCAGATTCAGTCAGGGCTGGCTGTGGCTGCTGCACATCCACAGGGTAAGGTGGCCTTTCCTCACCCCCAGTTTTACCATGCTGCCGATGCATGGCTGCTGCAACTGAGCACCACTTCAGCAGGTACTCGGAGAAGGTGGAAATGCAGCACACTGCTGCCATGTCACAGCAGTACCTCTCTGTCTCCAGCTCAAACCATGCTGCTGCTTCCTCTTCCTGCTCATCGCTGGACAGCAAAGTTACCGTGGACTGGCTCGTATCTTCTTCATACTCCTGCACTAGCTGAACAATTGGGCTCTCTTTAGTCGAATCAATTAATTGCTCTCTCTCTATCTGTGGAATATCTGCAGTAACAAGTCTACAACAGAGTTAATGGCAAGGTGTTAATTCAACAGTTTTACATCCCTTTACTCCCTCTGTGGAAACAGTCTTTCAGATAATTAGCAAAGCGTAGTCCATTGACCAAAGGCCAGTCTTGAGACAGAAATTCTGCAAGATAGTATTTTCTCTGGTGATTTTCAGTCCCAATAGGCAAACTAATTATTTCAATCCCTGCCTCTGAAACACCCCTTCCCTCACCCCTGAAAAGAGTCACCAGTTCAAATCCCCGTTTTCACACAGCAAGCATCTTACTCTGCTGATGCAATCCTCAAATGCAAGAATCACAACATTCCCACTGACCTGCCTCAGTCTCACAGCAAGAGTGATAGAAAACAGCCACTAAATACAGCACAAGTCATGTCTTAACACTGAAGAGGGAAGGTCTTAGCCTTAGGCAGCCTAATTATCAGCAATTGTAATCAACTGAAAAACAACAGAATCTATACAGAACTTGTCAAGCTCACTCTGTACATTTGCATACACATTTTCATTAAGGGCAGTCTACCAAAGTATAAGCTTCTAAACCAGAATTTTGTCAATGAAATTAAGTGATGTTTCAGCAATACAATTTACATTCCTAATCAGTATCCCTTGCAGGAGACCACAAAACCTGGACCACTATTAAGCCAGTTTCTATGTCAAAACAAAACACATCACAATGGAAATAGCTATAATAGACAGAAACTAAAACACTAAATTTCTATTGTTAGTGCCATTACCATACTACAGATTTTACCAACTACTTGCTTTTTCCCTTAAGTCTGCATGCTATACCTGAGCATTCTACTACCAAGGACTGCACACTGGCACATGTTTGTCTCTGGTGGGAGCACATTACAAAAACCTCAAGAACAATCAGTCACTTACTCTGGTGAAGGAACAGGTGTTGGTTCAGGCAGTCTTGGTGCAGCTGTTGAAGTTGCAGGGGTGGAAGTGACATTTTCCGACACACTTTTGTTCCCAGCTGCAGCAAGGAGGAAAACGTGAATGTGGAAATTCAAGAAGCATCTTTGTTTTCAACAAATTCTGAGGTCAGGGTTTATTATTGGTGGATTTTTATGATTAACTTTGCTACCAAATTAATTGCAGATGTCATCCCAAGTTATTTGAATGAAATGCTACAGTCAGTTTATGAGTATGATGCTGTGGACAGTCGCAAAATACTTCCAGAAAGAGGCAGCAAGTTAGGACTTTTCAACTTCAGCTGTGTAACAGAGAGTAAAGATCTCCAAACAAAGCTGAAAAAGTATATATGTCATTTTTGTACAGGTTTTCTTCTCAGCAAATTCAGAATCTTTGTTTCACTTTTCACAGTCACTAGGTTCTATGACACTAATCAGGCGTGCCACAAAAGGTGATTTAAACCATCATTGACCATCCAACTCCTCAGCAAAAAAAAAAAAACCTTAAAGAAACACAAACTTTCCAGAAAGCTTTTCATCTAAAAAAGCCTACAGTACCTTCAGTTTCAGATGAGTCTTCAGTTTTGGCTCCAAGCATATTAGCAGCAATGTTCACCATACTCAGGATAGCATCTAAAAGAGAAAACAACTACTCAACAAAGCACTCTCAGAGGGCCCAGAGATCAGCAGCACTGAGAAATTTGCTATTTTGCAACAGATGCTTGAAAGGAATCACAGTGTAAGGACATAATGTCTGGTCATTGTATTACACTGGAGGCAGCTGTTTCTTTTGAAGCTAAGTGTATAAGCTAGAAATCTGTATTTGAAAAACTGTACCATAACATCCACAGATCTGGCTTACACAGATATTTATTTTAAGGACATGTTAAGTAGAACAGTTCTCCTCTCCCCTCTGAATTCATAGAAGTAAATTCCAAGAGGGCCTGCTCTACATCAGCACAGATATTAAATACAGCTACTCTTTGGTCTTGATACTGACAACAAACAATTGCCAGGCTTATTTAGAAGAGGAGGAACAGGTAAAGAGCACTAAATTGTAAACACTCAGAAGCTGGCTTGATTTTGCCCATTTCTCCCCCACCCACCAACATACAGCAGTGTATGTCACATGGCAAGGTCATCATGTTAGAGGCATTTCAGTAGCAGTGACAAGTTCCTTGGGCTCCAGGAAGTTGTGTTCAAAACTTAGGTTCTGCCTTTCCTCCAGAAACATGTCAGAAGCTGCATTCCTGATTTACGTTAATTTATCTGGGTTTGTATTATGTGAAAAGTCACAACAGTCAAGAGATGCTGAACTTCAGCTATGGATGGTTTCTTACAAAAAATGAGAAAGCAAGGGAGAATACAGAGTTGGTATGGAAGCTTTACAATGTGGGAGAATAGCAGGAGGGTGAAGAGTGAGCCACCTCAAAGGTTCAGACTCATGGAAGATTGCAGAATGCTTATGAGATTAAATGTCTGAGAAGCCTCCATCTCCTCCTCAGAGGACTCTCACTCTACAATTATGATGCAAAATTGAAACCTGTCACATTTGCCTATGTGCATATAAAAAAAAACAACAATACCCACAAACTCTATGCCTTCCAAAAGAAGAGCACTGACCATCCTGACAGAGAGGTCTCACTAACAAAACCCACCAGCCACAACAAAATACTGGCCACTGCAATGTTTCAGTGAGTGCATTATAGACAGCTGAGCACAATCAGCAACAGGTGTTTCAAATCTTCTAATCTTAGCTTTAGTAGTCTAAAAAAAATTAAATGGAAAGTCACTGCATTTTTCAGACAGTGAATATAAACTTGTAATACTGCCCTTCCAGACAGATCATGTGAATATGCATCACCAAAATAGCTTGAAGACGAAGTTTAGGAGATAAGCAATGTCAGGGAAGAATTTATTGCTTTATCTCACACGTGTGAGAGTCACACATTTAGAAATAATCTGCCTTTTCCACTATTTCCCTTTTGAAAACTGTTCTAAGCTGTGAATATTCCTACCCATGACCTTATTCTCAAGAGACAAGAATGTTCTAGGAAAAAGTAGCTCTGATCTACTACAGGATGAAAGCAAAGCCTGACTCCAAACAGCATTAACTGGGTGCAAATCTACACTAGAATAACAAATCTTCATTAGCTGTGACAGAAGGAAGAATGGTACAGTGCAAGAGCTCCTTAGAAAATGGCATGTGGAGGTGATACTATCCTGAATAACTCAGCAGTCAAGAATACCATTAGAAGTGAATATTCAAGGATTCTCAGCCAAACCAACCCTACACATGGAGGTTTTCCAAGGGGAAAAGTGAGAGGAGACACTCAAGAACATTTAGTTCTCTCAAAAAAAATACCCAGCCCCTTAGGAAGAACATGTTACAGTATTTACATAAAGCCTTCTCAGAAACAGTATTCTCCACCCTTCTCTCCTCCTGAAGTTGTACAAAGTAAATCTTTATATTGCCACCTCTAAGTTAAGCATTTTAATTAAACACAGATTTCCAGCCTCTAAATTCTTAAGGTTCTAGAACACTTTAGTACTGGCTATTTATGGCACTATGCAACTTTTACATGATTTTCAGTACTCGGAATCCTTAAGTACAGAAAACAAGTTTCCACAAAATAGATATCCTTACAAATTGAAAATTCAATTTTAGAACACTAAGAATGATCCCCCAATGCCAAGTTTTTAATTATTCCTATGAAACTAAAGAAGAATCACAAAATGCTTCAGCAGAATATGAAAGTTGTAGATTTTCCACGACAAAATGTCATTCCACTTTCAATTAGCACATCTTGTTTTAAGCACAGGAATAACTTTTCCTAATAAATCATACTCACTTGTAGCAGAACCAAGAAGATTTTTTGAAGACTTTTCTTCTCCTGTGTTATAATCCAATAGATAATCTATTTATAAAGAAAAACAACTTGTGACTATTAAAATTTAATATGCCATGAGCAAAGAATATAAACCTCAAGATTTAACATGTCATTCAGTGATGTTAATTTGACAGTGTGGAAATAAAAGTACAGAAAGCTTGAGGTCAGATACTACAAACTGAAATGGACACTAAGAATATAACTGGCTTGTGTGAGCTGCTTTATTTTAGTAATCCTTTCCTACTGTCAGCACATGAAGAAATTGTCTATTCTACCAAGTGAAACAGGACTTATAACTATAATTTTAAAGCAACCCTCTACATAGCTACATTTAAACACATTGTTTAAAACTTCTAAGAATTGTTGGAAAAGCCCAGTAATATTGCAACACTGTCAACAAGTAAAATTAACAGTCAAATCTTTCCTCACACACAGGAAGTGATGAGCCACCAAGAGCAGCACAAGAGCTGCCTGAACGCTAAAAATGCACAAAGTATTTGCTTACCATAATCTTCATCAAACAGTTCTTGTCGTTCAGACTGATACTGAGAATCAGCTATTTCTTCATACTCTTCAACCATGCTAGTACCAAATACTCTACAATCAAAGTTTTAAAATAAAATAAAAACCTAGTATTAGGAATTATGTGACATAATTGGTAAGCAATATTACCCTTATGTAACAAGTAAATTAGATACAGTAGTTGCAGTCAGTTAAGCAAGATCAAGCAGTAGGGATGTTTATTTTCTCTGAGGTATATCTACACAGAACTGAAACAAGATCCTGTTTCTCATTCTAACTCCAAAGTGTCTTTTCTTCGTTTTCAACTCACAGCTAGACTTCCTTGTCTTTGGCTTTCCATGAGTTCTTACACCGCCTCTGCAGTTTCATCTTTGCCTTGCTTTAGGTATATCCATTCAAAACTATCTCACTTTGTATTCCACATTCTCTTTGACCTCTTCTGCCACAATTAAAGCAAACCAATCTAATTTAAAGCAGACTTGTGAACTAAAAATATGGTTTGACTTATAACACTAGAGCCCTCCAAGGTTCAAAACCTGTTTATTAGGAGCAGTACAGAGGCTGATGGTTCTCTGAATTACAAATTCACAGGCGTTTCTAGTCAGCTAATGCAAGCATAACTGACTGCATGTACCTGTGGTGCCAAACAACACAGCAGCTGCCAAAAAGCCCTCACCACACCTGCTCTTTTTAGTCACTACTTGTTCCTGGTTTTGCTTGGTCAGCCTTGAAATGCTCATGTCCTGCTCTAAAGCTGCTCAAGGTGCCTGTTTCCTCCTCCTCTCCCCTTACAAATATTAACTATTCCTTACATACTGGAGAAGCAAATAAAAAGATTCAAACCTTCTTTAAACAGACATGAAAGACACTACACAGCAGGCAGGCCAGGCAACTACTTCAATCCACAATACTTACAAGTAACTGCAATTGAAAATTGGGAGTTGTTGCCCAGCTATTCTAAAAACTGACTCATCCTCACTGCAAGGTGGTAGAAAGACTAAGTAAAATAAAGTATTACCTTATAAGACTTAAAGGACAAAAATGTTCTGATCCAAAGTGTGATATCAACTCCACCTAAAGAATAGAAGGTACTTAAAATAAAACTCCAAAGACCCACAGAGCCAAAAGTTCACTTAACGTAAACATTCAGTCTTGAAATTGCAAGTTTTGTTTACTCGAGGGAGTTGCAGATTGCCCAGAGCAGAAAAGCCCAGATTTATTCTTGCCATGCATTAAAGAGCCGAGCCGCAGCAGAACACCCCCAGCCCCATGCAGCCATCACTCCACAAGAAGAGGTTGCTAACCTTTATGTACTTGATGAACATCTGAAGCGAGAGAGAGGAAAGGAGAAAAAAAAAAAAAAGTAGATGTCAGTACAAAGGCTGAACACATGCCACAGGCAACTACAGAGTCCTGCTGGGTTTAATTCAGTACTATAAATGCCTAAGATGACAAGCTGGGAAGGATTAAATTGTAATATAACTTCATCTGCCTTGGGTAGCAAGATTTCATTTAGCCCTTGCACCTCGCAGATCGAAGGTAACATGCAACAAGTGTTTTATGAAGCAATTGAAGTTATTCAATTTTTCAGGGTAGCATGACTGCAGATAGAATACTGAAGTGTGTTAAATGTACTAAGTGTATTTTTCCCCTTAAAGAACACAGACTACAGAAAGTGACTCAAAAGGAAAAACAAACCCACGTAGCATGCGCTCTATATGTACTGCTGCTGCTTCAACTCACTACAAAATACTTCAATTTATAGAAGCACAATTGCAAGAAATAGAGCAGCTGATGACAGACTTGGGAGCTTCAGACATTTGTGTATTTCCAGTGCAACCTTGACTACACATTGGTGTTTATTTACTCTGAATTAATTTGTAAGCGTTTATTAAACCACTCTGTAGACACTATCATCAAAGGACTGCAATAATCTGCAAGTGAGACCAAAACAATCCCACAAAAGCATGCTCACAAAAAATCCCATTATTTTTGATACCAGTTCAGTAAGCCACTTCAAAAATTTAACTTTTGAAAGCATTTTGGACTTGTTCTGTAGACCAGCCATACTTAGAACTTGCTTACTTTTTGCACTATCAAGTGAAAACATTACAAGGACAAGTCTTTGGAAATTTTAGCATGCTGTACTATTCAAGGTAGAGCACTGTATCCACCAAGGGATTAAGTGCTGCAGCATCTACAGGAATTCTGCAACTTCAGTGACAATGGCAGCTACCTTAAGGCATTCATTCAGCCAGAAAACAGAATTAAAAATAAATCTCTATTCTGTGACTCATGCAGAATTTCTGGGTAAAGAAGTTAGGCAATTATCATTCATAACTACTTCATAAAAGCACAAAGCATAATTAAGGAGCACTAACTGATTTGTTTTTGTTTTGGTTTTTTTTGCAATACCATAAGATAACACATCACTGAGGAGGACCTAAAAGGTCTGTATTTTGTTTGAATTTAAACCTTCACTACGAACCATTATTTTCAGAGAAGCTTTTATCCAAGTTCAAGTACCACATTAATTATTTATGGAGTTTTATTCCCTTTGAGTCTCCTGAGTAAAGATAGCTTAATGCAAACTATTTTGAAGGTGGCACTATCATGGCAATGCCCCAGGCAGCAGTGAGCATAAAAAATTTGCCTGAGTCAGAGCTATGATTGAATAACTACAGAACTGCACTTGGAGTCTATTAGCAAAAACCAAGATGCAACCATTTACACTTTCAGATTCACTCAAGTGTACAGCACAACATGGTACAAAAATTTCAAGGCATATTCTGATCTGTGCTCCAGAGACTGAGTGTGCAGTGTGTGTATATATACATATGTATCTAAATAGATAGATATATGTATATATATGTGAAGCAGGTACAGCCAAGAAACAAAATAGGTCGAGATTCTCCTGATCTTACATTCAGGGGACAGTTGGTTAAGTCAAATAGAACAGAACTTTATCTAGATTTTCCTTAATTCAGGTATCAGCTAAGTATGTACTTGGACCCAAGGGGCTTCCCAAGAGCCTCTCCATCACCAAAATGAGCAAGGTAATAAGGTCACGACTGTGACAAGGATTTAGTACCCAGACAATCCCAGCTGGGGCCACTAATTAACCAAGGGCAATTAACAGTGAGACAGGCTTTGATAACACTTCTTGGGATGCTGTTATAGAGAGGAAACCCAGCAAACCCTTCCTTCCCTGAGGAGCATGGGTGCCTTTGCAGTATTGAGTTACCTTCACATATTTTGCATACATCTGTTCATCCAGAGGAAAGCTCTGGACATTCCTTTCATCTCTGGCATGGAAAGTACCTAATTTAATCCATTTGTTCGTTGGATACCTAGAAAGGAAACAACACTCAGGTAATAAAATGCAGGAACTCACTGTTTACAGGTATTTCCCTAAGTTTCTCCTAAAGCCTTTCCAGAGCAGAAATACATTTTGTTCTTTCCAGCTCCAAGGCAGCAGCAATGTTCCCAACCCAAAGCCTCAGCAGGACCTTCACACAATGACAGCAGTGTGCAAGCCCTTGAAGCACAAACCCCAGACTTATCCAATCACTGAAATTCAGCCAGTCTACAATGAAGCCCCCGGATGAACAGTGAAGAACAACACCTGACAGGTTGTACTACTGCAAGCAGGCTGTAGAATGCTGAGCAAAGCAGAGTTAGAAGTGCACAACAGAACAAGTGGTTAAAGTCTAACCCTACCTGCTTCAGGCATCCAAGAAGAAAAGGAGTTTTTCTGATGCCCTTTGAATGTCTGCTCACTCACAGACCAGAATTATCTGGTCACTCCAGAAAGCAGTGGGGGCACAGCACTGCCTAAATCATGGTAAAGCCACCCTCTAAGCAGCCATCTGGCCAAACCGTAGCACTCTCATCCCCTTCCAATTTCTCAGTGGTGTACAACTTTTTTATTCTTTTGGAATAATTTGTGGAGTTTTGGACAGAGTTCAGCATTGAAGACAGCTCAAACCATGTGAAAATGGTCTGAAAGACAAGGGAGGGGAGAGCCCACAACCTCAGCAGCATTTTATTAAGGAATTTTATAATCCGCCTTCCACTACCCAGCTACTGCATAACTTCTGCTCCTCAACAATTTTTTTCCTTTCAATTTTTAAGGTGGCAAAGGAAAAAAACTGCTAGCAACTGACAATATACACAAAGAAAAACCACGTGACTTCACGTTACATTTACACTTTGCATAATAACAAGCATACACACATCATGCTTCATAAAGCTTTGCATCTAATAATTATTTCATTTTTTCATTCAGAAGGATAAATTTAGGTAACATACCTGTCACTAATTGACACCAGAAAGTCTTTAGGAGTGGAAGAGAATAATTCATGATTTGCAATGTCAAACTGCTTTACTTGCACTGGTTCACAGAGCTCAACAACAAACCTTAAAGACAAAAAGGAGATTTTTTTTAAGAAAAGACCTTTCCTTCTGCAGCTACTATCTTCAGCCCTTCACCTCATTATCACATCCTTGAGTGGGTATAAGGAGTACACTACACAATTGCTGTAAGAATCACTGGTGTTTTTCTGAACATCTGCTTTAATAACTCTAGGTAGCACAAGAGCGTCATCCATCTTGGACTCAAAGGCATCAAGCCACAGAACTAAAAACTAAGGACAGCAAACAATTTAAATCACACCTGAAGTACCAATTAATGTATGGTAAAATCTGTTCACCTGTCCTACAATTATTTGACAGTCAGGGAAAGAAACCAAGAACATTTATTTGAATGCTCAAGTGCTTTATCTGCCATAAGATAATTACGCAAAACTTATGCATATTAAGATAATTAAAATTATTACCTTACTATTACTTCTCAATGCCAGAGCTAGATTTCTACAGAAGACATAAGAGACCATCTTGTGCTAATTCTGTCAGAGCTCCTCACACACGCATTCCAAGGAGCAACACACCAAGGTCAAGTCAGTCCCACAGCAAGGGAAAACTGTAATCACTCCTGCCACAAATGTGAACCTCAGGAACCTACCATATTTTAGTACTGCAAGGATTGAGCATATAAAGGTCCATGTTTTCCATCAAAATAGCTGAAGTGCTCTGTAGAAAGAAAAAGTTAGTATTTTAAATTGCATGGTAGATACCAACAGCACCAAGGATTTTTCCCCTCTTTTCAACAATAAGTTTGAAATTAGGTTTGTAGACTGCTATCAAGTTTCACAGCACTCTGAGCAAGACAATTATCTAGGACACTGTGCCATATTTTGGGGCAATCATGGATTATTTACTGTGCTGAGCTCTTTAATATACCTCTGTTCAGTTGTTCAGTTTCTGTAGGAAATGGACTCTGCTCCCATTTTCTGAATTCACTTAAAAAGACACCACGTTCTATAGCAATCCCTCTTAAAAAAAAAAGTACTGATCACTGCATATATCCTATTTTTATAAATCAAAATCCCAATAAATACAAACGCAGAATAATAATTTCACAAACCAGTGCTCGGTTTTAAGCTTACTTTGTGCTACTTGTTGGGTAACAGTACATTAAAATAGTGCATACTAATAATTAATAAATGCTTACCTTTGCCTCTGGATTTGCTGCCAGAATTTTGGCACCACACTCTACAGAGGCATAGTTATTCCTGTTTTTCTGGACCTTTTTTGTGGAATGCTGCCCACCAGCAGCAGAAGGGTGCATTGACTGACCTAGGAACAAGAAAATATTGCTACTATAACAAACCACACAAACAAGCAGTATTTGCACTGTCAGGGAGCTTCTGCTCACTGCTTTTATATAATGAAGGCTATTAATTACGTGGTTCTAGCAGAAAAATGAAGTTCCAGGCTGCGCTCCAAATTGAGACAGTGCTGCTATTCAGCTCTAGTATGAGATGACAGTGGTCTGTATTTAGACCAAACTAATGAATCCTGAACTTACTCTTTTCTTTCTCCACTTCCATGACTTTCTTCTTCCATTCATCAAATGTTGGAATGTCTCCAGGGTCCTTTGGAGTTATTACTGATGTAGGGTCAATTTCTCCTGTCTTCCTAAAGTCTTTCTGCAAGAGAAAGAACCACCAATTGTGAATATTTTTCAGGACCAACAATGAAAACAAAGATGAACTTGAAAAAACAAAGCATGCTCTGATCAAATCAAGGACAGACACATCATTTGCACCCATGTTAACAACTTAGAGCCAATGTAAGCAAGATTATATGCCAGAAAAAACATGTGATGATTTTCTCTGAGAATTACAGAATATTTCATTGGCAATTTCTGTGGCTAAACTAATACATTTTAACTAAAATGTAAGCCTTCTTCTGCAACACCTGCATTTAGTTCCCAATTTTTGCTTTTCATCTTCCTAATGAAGAAAGGTTTCCCTGTAGCAAAAAATCTTTAAACATCAATGCTTGTCATAACAGAATTCCAGAGGTTCCCTGGGATTGCTGAACACCTCAAAAACAGCAGAATGATTAAATGTTAAAGGAACCATTTTTAAGTATCTCAGAAATAATGTTTTGGACTTGCCTGACAAAGCAAAAACCCTGTCAACTGAACTGTACATTATTCCATTTCAAGTCTTCACTTCTCCTTTGTACAAACATTTTTACCACACCATCAAATGAGTGATCATTTTTGGTAGACATTTCAAGTGTAGAGGTTATTTTACAGAAAATATTTTAAAGGCAGTTGCCAAGTGACAGCTGAAACATGATCCTAAACCAGCAAAAAATGGTATTGCCATGACCTTGGTCATTCTGATTTTAAAAAGAATCTTATTAAAAAACCACAAAAGCTTTATTAGGAAATACCTTCCAACCAGAGCCTGACAAAAGTCACACAGTTAAGCACAGAGGGCCTGGCTAGCTACATAGCCCACTGCAACAAGGGCCAAGTGATACTTCTGGGACAGGACAAAAACACACCACATATTCTACCAGGGGTAATAACCAAACAGAGGGCATTACTCCTGTGTGTACTGGGGGGATACCAGAACAGCTTACCTCCCTTTTTATGTTCTCCGAGGCATTAAGAGCAGATTTTTGCTCATCTGCTCCCTTTTCAGCTGCTGAAACTTTGGATTCAAACTCAGATTTTGTCTTCTTTCCCTTGCCATGTGAAGATGATATGTTCTCTATATGTTGGCCTGCAAGGCTGAAAGTTTAAAGAGTATTAGGATCTCTAAGATGGTCAGCCACATGCAATATTACACACACACACACACACACAAGTATGTAGATATGCAAGCACATGCAAATGTTTGTTGCAAAGCCAGCACAGAAAAGAACAACTCCCTTTAAAGTATTCAGAGTCACACACAAGCTGCTGGGATACTCACCTCTCTGGTGGACTGACAAAAGAGGAAGGCTCACTCTGAGGGTCAGCCTCAAGTGTCCCACCAATATCACAGTCAGGTTCTGACTGCTCAGCTTCACTAGAGCTGACTACAGGGATATCAGCACGGGAATTCTCTATTGCACTGAAGGGAAACAAACAACATGCTTTTTTAGCCTTCTGATCATACAAGGAGCCCTGACAATCAACCACAAAGATATGTGAAAGTTTTAATAAAGCAACAGCCTCACAGAAATAATTAAGAAAAGAAGCATGAAGCATGCTGTACCTGGGGAATTGCAATCTCAGCCGTACCCGCGAAAGAACAGAATTTTCTTTTCCAGCCTGTTTGTCCCAGAAAGGAACTCAGAACAGGCTTCTCATCTCCCAGAACTCTAACATCTCCCCAAACACTGCAATGAATAATTCTTCCCAGCATCACTACAAACTAACAATATCTTCCCAGTTACCTGGCTGCCAGCAATTTTCATTTCCCTTTCAACAAAGGAAACAAATGTGAGACTGAGTTCCCTCACTAAAAGCTCCTCATGTTCCCAAGTCAAGAGGAAGCAGTCAGAGCAGAACTTGGCTAAAATTAGAGGAGAACAGGGGAGAGAAGAGTACAGCCAGACAGACTTCTTTTCTACTAACTTATTTCTTCATTTTTTGCTGGTGTAAAAAAAACCATCAGGTAACCCAGCAGACCGTATCCAAGCTGTACCAACAGCCCAAACCAGCTCATCTGCCCACTGCTTCACCTCCTCTTTCCCAGAAAGGCTGGGCACACCTCATCAGACAAATCCTGAGACACAAACCAAACAGAAAGCCGCCCATGTGCTCTTCAGGAATGATGGAATACGTGGAGAGACAAAGATGGACAAAGAGTAACTTTCAAGTGATAACTTCTGACTGTCCTCTCCTCTCCAGCACAGGGATGACTTTCACACTGATCCACACTACAGCCAGATCTAAGGAAAAGCTTTACTCCGCCTTCTAAATTTCCACATAAGCTTTCTTTAATGGAAGGAGCAAACTAGGTTAATCCAATATCATGACAGAGCTGCCAAAACACAAACAGCAGGTCAGCAACTTAAAAGGGGATCTTTTTGGTTCTCTGACTGCTACAATTATCAACAGAAGCAGGTGCAATAAACCCAGGGAGACAATTTTAGTACCTTTCATATGATGAATTTCCTGTGGTATAAAACAAAAAACTCAAAGGTATTCCAAGACTTTTTGCTATGTAGCAAAATCTAACAAACATCATGAATACAAGAATTTATTAGCTAGTAACAGGGAGTATTTACCCTGTATGCCCCAAAATGCCTCCATCTGAGATGCACAGCGCTTGGCTCTGCATGCAACTCTTTACTGGATAAATAAGACTGACCACTACACAAAACTGAATTCTCGATTTCAGTGGGTAGGTGACAGTATGAATAATTATCAACTGAATAAAAGATGGGACAAGAATGAACTTAAAAATTCCTTGCTCTCAGGGTGTACCTGACTGGCCTCAAGTAACTAATTTTGGCAGAAGGTGAGTCTAAAAGCTGTTGTGTCTCCTCTCCTTCAGGTATCTTGACTTGCCTCAATTTTTGAAATGCATTATTAAGCTCACTTTGCACAGCAAGTTCCTTACTTCCAGACAGAAAGAGCTCAACTTATTTTTCCTCAGATTACACTTAGATAGAAAAGTTACACTCAGTGCTGTTCTAAAAAAGAATTCATTGCAAAGTAAAACTTGTTTGGGATAGAATTCCTTTCAAAATATTTTGACTAAAAGGTTCTGCTGAAATATTAGACCAGTAACACCTGAGAGAGCTGGACTTTGTTACACTGTCAGGAATCAGCAACTAAAGCAGCAAAAAGGTAAAAAATGTCTGAAGATAACAAATGCAACTGTGTATTTTTAAAGATCTTGTTTAAGTATGGAGCTGGAGCACAGCTGGTTTGTCTATTAATCTGTTCAGTAAGAGACCATCTATGACTACCAAGAGCTGAAGTGCAGTTTGAAATAATGTATAAACATGCTTCTCTGCCACACCAGGCCTGCCCTTTCTTCCTGCAAATGGCACTGGTGTCACAGCACCACTGCCCAGCATGAACTCATCCATCGGGTGCTCCAAACCAAGTTTCTATTTTCATTCATTTCACAGTGCAAGTCTTTGGAGTTCACCACTCCAGTATTCCCCAGCTATGACAGCCAGACAATTTCCAACAATTACCAGACACCAAGCTAAATATTTCAAAGAAAATAACATCCTGCCTCCTTCTAGGACCTGACAACAGCAGAGCTCACAACACATTACACAAATAAATCAGTGCAGTAGTCAAAAAAAGCTATAAAAAGAACAGGGTGAAACTACATTCCAGTTTTGCCTTATAAAAACTGCAAATTTTGGAAGGCTTCCAATTAAAGACACTGATGAAGTACCAAAATGTGTTTAAGTGTTAGCCCTGGCAGACTAGGCAAGATCAGCCAGCAAACAATTTCCATGCCTTTTCTATGGTAAAGGAACAAAATTTGGTAAAGCAGAAAAACCGAACTCTTGAAAAACCCAAAACACCAAAGACAAGTCTACTTCATTTTCAATGTGTTCAATTTTTATCTAACAAAATAATTCATCCTTATCAGCAGTCAGAACAAGATTACTTCCCTTAGCACACATCAAAAAGCCCAACAGGACTTAGTGAAAATCCCTGGAAGATGCACACATGAGTTTCCATACTACAGTTCACATTTGATCGCACAACAACCCACAAGAAAAGGGAAACAAAACAAAGTACAGGGACTTCAGAAAGCTGCCTGTAGCAGAGGCAGCTCTGCAATAGCTCTCTGCCTTGACTGCATTTATATAAGAACTTGCTATTTTGTCAGAAGTCTCCTGTTACCAGAACTTGAGACTGTTTTTGAATCCCAAGATAAAATTCTACAGAGTTCTTCCTTAACTGAAAGCAGAGGCCATTGCTGTAGCAGCCTCAATGCTTGTTGACACAGATGTGAAAGCACATTTGTGATGGTAAAACCCTGAGGGCTTTTATAGTACAGATTATCTAAGCACATTGGCTTTGTTTCAAAGCAGCAGCTTAGAAACTGACCACGGCAATAGCATTCCACCTCAGGCACGTACACAACTGTTTATCCACACACTGAGGAAATGGTGGCACACTCCATGAGCACTGACACCATAAACCAGCAAAACAATTGTGGGGAGCAATCCCATCTTATCCCTACTAAACATTTTAACAAGAGCAGAGTCAGTGATATTCTCTCAAGGACCAAAACAACAAAATGGCAAGAGCTTACTCAGGCTGTGAGACTGGAGGTATCTCTGAGGTAGGTGAACTGGAAGTGTTTTCAGTGCTTGGGACTATGCTGGAGGAAGCTTCATTTACGTCTACTGAAGGTGGACTCACAACTTCAGGCTGGCTTGTTTCACTTATTTCTGTTGTCTGTAAAAACATTCCAGGTGAATATACAATTTTCAACACCCGAATAAGAAAAGCATTCACACAATAACATCTACTATGGAGTTCTAGCAGTTCAGATTTCTGTCAGAAATCCGTTTTGTTTCTTCCTAGACCTAGGTGGCATTCTGTGCTACTCTGGGAGAGCTGCAATACTCTTCTGTAGCCTGCAATAATCATGTAAAAATATCAACTGGAGCAGGCCTGTGCAACAGCTTCCTCAGTGATGCATTCCTATAGAGACTGCCATGAGAAAAACAGCTTGAATATTGGAGCAACCAAAAAAAAAAAAATTCTATTTGCATGCTTCATTACAATCAAATTTACTGTTTTCACGCTAAACTAAATTTTAGAGAAGGCTTTTAATTCATCACCCCAATGGAGGTCCAAAATTATTTAAAGCCTATTCCATGCTGTAAGTGAACAGAGAGAAATCACTTTTCACATTTCAGTGTTTAGTAGTCTTGAGTCTTATTTATTTTAGGTCTTCAGTTTTCACACTAAGTAAGCACAGTAAGCACACCCTAAATAAGGCTTTGTAAATCTGAAGGAGCATATAGCCACTGAAACAGGCCAGATTGACCCCTGCAGCAAAAGGAAATACTACTGTATGAAAGTCTCCTGTCAATAGCTACATTACTCCAAGTCACCTCACTAAACATGAAGGGGTCAGGAAGGTTTAACAGATTTAAACACCCAAAGCATGAAATAAATATTCTGAAGTATGTCCTAAGTATGATGTCTTGTAATCTACCAAACAAAAATATGCAATCAAATAAATAATCTTAAAAGTGGGTTTGTAACGTTCAACACCAAGCACTGATTTAACAGTATCAATGGCACATAGCTGAAATACAACCCTTTTTCCCACTTTAACAAAGGAAATGAAAGTGATAGAAGCCATGAATGATCAAAGCTAAAGTGGACTGCTATAACCACTAAGTCTGATCTACATTAAAGACCTCAAAGAAAAGACTTTTTATCTTTTATTTATAGATAGACATCCATACCTACAACATCCAATTTTAATTTATCTTGGAAAGTTTTTAGTCAGTACCTACAAATACTAAATTTCTCATTATTTATGCACATGGGAATATTAGCTCACACATTTTCTTTTTTACTGGAAACAAGAGTCTGACAGCAACCCAGTGTACAGGTGAAATGTGAGAGATGGTTACTATGAACTTTAGATAACCAAAATGAAAGACTGAAATCCAAGAAGCATATAAAGACAGTGAATGAAACAAAAGCCTTGCCTGGTCAGATTTTGTCAAGTCATTGAGCAGCTCTTCCATAGAGTAACTCCGTGTTCTGGAGTCTGCATGCTCAGGCTCCAGGCTGGGAGCAGCCTCTTCCCCCTGGGACATTATTGAAGGTAAAACACCAGTCAGTCTGCAGCCACAGGCCTTCCATGCTCAGCCAGAGCAGCGACCTCTGGGGCACACTGAGTAACAGCTCTTCTTCCACCAGCAAAACATCAAGAAACTAAGCTACATTAATCTTCAGAACCACTGCTCATCTGTGTTTAAAATCTCATCTGCACAAACTTAAAACGAGTCAGTTAAATCTTCCCTGGGAAAAAAAAAAAAAATTAGCATTGTCTTAAATAATTGAGTTTGTTTGCTAAGGAAAGTTCCTCATTCTGCTGTGACTTCCCAAGTAGACAAATCCTCCCCTATCAACCTGCTGCCCAAGAGAGGAGAAAGAGAAAATTCTAAGCTGACTTGCATCAGACAACCATTAGAAAATAACACGTGGCACATTGCAGTTGTAGCAGTCTTATCAGCAGAGCTACAGTAATTACACAAATCTGCCAGAACCTTTTAAAGCAACTTTCTCTCCTACAACTAGAAATTCACCATCTAGTGCAGTGAATTCACAAAATAAAAAGTATTAACACTTGAGGGGGAAAAAGTTTTAAACTCAGACTAAAACTAGCAAGACTTTACATCTGCTCTTCAAACTTTTTAAAGTTGTGACTATAAAATATGCAAGCTGAGCAATTTTTGAACAATACTTTGAAATACAGCAATAATGTGGTAGAAATTTACACCCATTTTGTTTTCTAAGGGCTATCTAAAATAAAACCCTTTAGCCAAATACTGCAGGGGCCAGTGTTCAGACCCAAAATGGGCTGCTGTGCTATACAACACTACATGATATTAATTAGAGACAATTAAGGCATCCACTGAAGAGCACGAGCTACAAATCTGTGCTGACAAACCTTAGAGACAAGTGAGTAATATTTCCCCCACAATATTATTAGCTCACATCCCAGTCCCTAAGATGAAATAGCATCAATGGCTGGAAGAGACAACTGATCTAAGGCAAACTGATCAAGGGCTGCAGGACTGCTCTTCTCCAGGAGTCTAATTAGGAGTAATAGACACTTGCTTAAGATTTCTCATCCACCCAGGAGTTTTTCTTTAATGAGTGAAAACAGTCTAACATTAGTTTTCACATCTTTGGGTTTCAGTTCAGAAATCTGCTGAACAATGCAGAAAACATTAACAGAATGACAGGGAGAATGTTGCAGAGTAGGAAGTCATCCACCAGTGGCTTCCCAGTCTCAAAGCTTACTTAATCTTTCCAGTATTATTGCATCAGACATTAAATTCAACCAGAACTTTTTTTTTAGGCAGCCAGAAGAATAAGACTGAGTGCTATTTGGCTGCAGAATACGGCAAAAAAATAGAGGTATCCTAGCTGGTGAAATGCTTAAGAAACCTACAGTATTTAAAGGGATTTTTTAATGGTCAGGCAGCTCTCCACTTGAGTCAGCTAGAATGCTCAACACACATTTTCCAGGTTTATTGTGGCATATAAAAACTTTTTTGGAATGAGGACTGTAATTAACACTACTACAGATTGCTGGAGGAAATAGGAAAGCCAACATATCAATACTATCCATGTTTAGAATAGGAGTGATTCTATACCCGGGTAAATAAAAAAAGAAATGAAATTATCACAACTTTCTGACTCAACAGCTTGGGAACTCACAACGCAATGCAAGATGCAGAAACTTGTCATGAGTTAATCAGGGTGGGACAATTACAACTAACCTAAAGTGCTGAATGAAGTAAAACTGAAAGGGATCACAACTTTTTTATTACACCTTTCAGAAACACATTTTAGCCTTCTCAATTTTTATTAAACAGAAGGAATGCAAAGTGATAAATACTGACTTAAACCAAATCATCTTAAATCTTCTCTTCTGGATAACAAACAACTTTACACTGTTTTTAATGCAACACAGATGAAACTGGCATAATGTAGCCTAGACTTACCCAGCCCCTCACCTCCTACTGTGGCACTACAGAACCACACACTTCCCCTGATGCCCACTTCTAACATCTGGCCCTCAAATTAAAACAAAACAAAATCAAAACAAAAAGTAAAGGAAAATAAAAACTTGGGAAGATATTACAGCTCAAAGAACAACTGAGTACATTAAACATTCTGGCCAAGAATGTTATTTTACAATATGAAGGATCTTGTTTTACAATTTAATATTTAGTCAGACTGAGTAATTAGCATGATGTATCCAGCATACCTTTTCTTGGACATTTTCATCCTCACTGGCCAGGGCACAAGCATCACCTGAAGCATACTGCACTGCCGGTGAGAGACTGTCTTTACAAAAGACATTCCAAACAGGAAGCCTATTTAAAAAAAAAAAAAAAAAAAAAAAAAAAAAGAGTCAAAAAGCTTTATTTAAAATGAAATTTTAGACTTCTCTCAGCATTGTCTCCCTCAGCTGTTCCCATGAGGCATCTATAAAATACATCTACAGTTCATGGATACTCCTTCATAAAATCCATTTGAGGTGTCACTAGAGGAAGTGAGCAACAGAAAATTTACCACAAATTTACTACTTCCAAAAGAAAAAAGTATCACCAAACCAGATGCTGGAGTGTCACCACACCACAAGGCAAAAGCTGACACAAATTATCTAAGTTACTGCAAGTCAGGAACAATTTGAATCAACATCCTTTGTCACAAAGCAATGGGATATTTTTAGTAATCATTATTACTAAGCAAAAACTTAAGTCACAGACTAAAAAAGCGAAATCTCCTTAATCCCCTGTACAGAGCCTACCTGAGGAGGTTTTGTATGGTCAACATCACCAAGCACATTTAAGAAAATTAGAGAGAATAAGTACATTTTAAAAAGCCTTATGAAAAACCTCCCATGAGATTTGTTTTGTACTTTTTCTTCAACACCTTTAGTTGTCAGTAGAAATGGATTTATTTCTGCAGAAAAGCAGCCATCGCCTCTACAAGCACTTGTACTAGACCAGCATCTTTTCTTTCCTATTGTACATGGTCCCCTCACATCCTAGGGAGCATCTGCACTGTGAACCATCAGGCTTGGAGACCCAAAAGTTTTCATTCTGATTTCAACCATGTCCAGCAGAACACAAAGCAAACTGAGCTTTTATGGAGTACTCAACAATGCTGGAACACCAGTTATCCACCACTTTAAACATTTTCCTTTCAGGAAATACTGTTCACATAACAATCAGGTGATCAGAATTATCTTCTTTGAACACACAAACATCACCCTGCACCCTGAAGAAAAGAGCCACCTTCTCCTCAGAGGAGAGACAGGTCTATAGCACCGAAAAATCTGGATGCAGCAACTTTCTGACAAAAGTTTTGAGAAATAAAACGGCCTTAACATTAACCATAACATCAGATCATTAGTAGATCATTATTCACTTACACAACTGGGATCACAACTGCTTAGAATTTGAATTACCAGCTATCTTAAAAACTTGAATATCAACTTTATTGGGAAGTCTCTGTAATGTAGACTCCTTGTTAAGAAGGAACCCATGAAACAGCAGACAATAGACAAGTACTAAAAGCTTAAGTTTCATGCATATATATAAATATAATGTATATCTGTATCTATCTACACTCTGTGGCTCTCTCCACAGAAGGAACACAAGGAACTTGTGGGATCTGACATATTATTATGGAGATGAGCAAATACAGTGCTCCACCTCTATCTCAGCCCCAAAGCACCTCAGTGATTTCTCTTCTCTTTGAGGCAGCACCTTTCCTCTGTACTAAATGAAAGCCTTCAAGTCAGGCAGAAGCAGCTGCAGTAACTGGAAAATAAAGAACTGAATGGAAGTGTTGCTGCTGCTGGCAGCTCTCAGCAGGGCCCCTTCACCCCCGACCCTTGCAATAAACGGCATGCTCTAAGACCAGCCTGGACTCCAGAGATCTCTCGTCCCAGCTCCACCGTCCCAGTCAACTCTCACATTGTAGCGGGTACAAAGTCTCAATCTCAGTTGAGAATTAGGCATAAACTTCTCACACACCTTCAATTCCCATCCCATCGTGTAGTTACCTGCTTGTATTGAGTTTTCCATCAAACATCTGTCCCACCCTATGCCCAGATTGCTCATTTCAGAGCATGAATGAAATGTTACCAGGCTTCTGTGGCACTGCTACCTAGCTCTCACTTGGAAAAATTACTTATGCAAATACTTCCAGTCATTTGTATTTCTGAAAAGGGGTTTCAATCATTTTGTGGTGAAATTCTCATGCTCTTAACTCCAGTACCTCTGGTCTCTCCTTAGAGATATAAGGACTCCCTGTTTCTTCATAAAAATACACCAGAAACATCAATTACAGAGCATCATCCCACCCCTTCATTACACAGGCACACACATTTGTTTCCTTCTGGGGGGCACCTCGGGTGAGCTGCACAGAACAGCAGGAAATCCTAGGGTGCAAAAAAGGAAAGATTTCAATGGCTGTGAATCAGCATTTTAAAACACAAGGTCTATCCTCACAAATGCATGAATAACTGCTTTAGCACAAAAGGCACAGAAGGCATCTATTTCTTGCCTTAATCTATTGAGAGATTTCATGCAAGAAATCAGGCTTTATCAGGTCACAAACACAGCTTTTAGAAGAATGCAGTTTGGCAGCTCAGATTTAAGCTACTCTGACGTGATCTGTGTTCAGTGTCTTATTTACTTATTTTCTGAAATTCTTCTTGGTCTACTCCTCAACTCCGACATGATGCCTCAAGTCTCCCAAAAGCCCTCCAAGCTAGGGAGGGGACTGACAACTCATTTTGTGTGTGTGCATGCACCCACAGGAAAACCTGATCCCTACTGCAGCAGAGCATGCAGCTCACAGCATGTATCACTCAAGCTCTGATGGAGCACAAACCCACCTGAGACCAGCCTGAGTCTGGGAGAAGTCAAATTAATAATCTTATCAAGACCACCAGCAGTAGCGTTTTTCTTGACTTTTAGCATTTTGCACATTAATTCAACAGGCTTCTTTAGCTGAAAGGAGCCCACATTAAAAATAAATTGCCAAATGGCACAGCACCTCTGTTAGCCATTAAAAAAACCCCAAACAACAGAGATGAGAATCCAAGTGTTAATTTAGAGACAGCAAAATTCCCCTTGAGTTTAACTGACTTGCAGTGTACACCCAGTGGAAGTACAGCAAGTTCTGCACATAGTAATCTATCTTTCTCTTTCCTGTGACCCAGGAGTGGGATTTTAATGCTGACTCATAACCAAGCAGATCTGATGCCCAAATGAGATCAGTCACTAGAGACACTGTCTCAGGTATGAGGTAGATCTTCAAATGCAGAGATTGTTCCAAACACATAACCCACAGCTGGTGACTTTGGATACAGAAGTTCTCAATAGTTCCATTTTTGTAAGCATGACTCAAAACACCACCTGCTATTAAATCTCATCAAGAACAAAGGAACTTAAGCATGACTCTTTGTCCTATCATTAATGCAGTTTAAAAGCTATTTTCTCTAATACACCACGAACTTTCCAGCCTAATGTGCACAAACCCAAAAACCAAGGCTATAAGCTCAGACAAAGCAGCAGGGGTGGGTGGGGGAATCTTTACTTTCTCAGGGCAGGCTCATACTGTGGTTGCCCACTGAAGCAGAAATGCTGCTCGCCCTTATCTGGATGGTTCACTACACTCATTGCTACACAAATTGGCCATGGTCTGCTGATAAATGTTCTGCTTTTGAAAAGGAACACACTGAAATTCAAAAGTGCAGGTGGTTTAGAAATTGCAGTGTAGGTTTCATGTGAAAGACCATCCACTTCTGATTTGGCTGAAACTTTTCATGTAATTGTGAAGAAGGCTCCAGAAAACTATCAGAGATAGTGAAACTATGGATAACTGTTCTGATAGGCATAAAAAAATCAAGTAGATAACAAACAACTGGTAAGAAAAATCAATCATACAACTTACAGCTCAAAAAATTTCAAAATATGAAGAGGACTTTTTCCACAACTTGATCAGACAGAAACAGCTTATACTTTCCTTTCCAAAGACTTCATACAACACTGACACACAGCTTCAGTTCAAACACATCTGTCCTCGAAATGATTAATTTCATAAATTCTCCCAAAACAAGACCTATTTCTGGACACTGGAGAGTGAAGCAGTTCAGAACAGTTTATATTTGACACCTGCAAGACAGAGGAATTTGAAGCAAAGGGAAAATAAAAGGAATTAATCACCAGTGCACCAAGCCCTCCCTGCAGCCCAGGGAACAGTCTCCCTCCAGGGTGACCACTGACAGATCTCAGAGGGTTGTGTTACCAACAGCTGTGGATGTACCAGTGCCCCACAGCCAAGAGGGAGAGTGAAGATGTCACTGGCTTTGGGCCAGGGTAGTGCCAGCAGAGCAGGCCTGTGAGTGGGGCACCTGTTTGATGAAGATCACCTTCATCATTACAGAGTAACTGACTTTAAACTGTGAGCTTAAAACAAGAAAAGCTGTGAAAGGGCAAGGAAGGCAGCAAAATAGCTTTTGCTGTGCACAAGTCCTACAGGTCAGTGACTGCTTTCACCAGCTAGCTGACAAAGAGGAAAAAGGCTCTGCAGGAATGAGGAGCTCAGCAGATCCACAACCAAACTCTCCAGTCAGCAGCAACCTGCCTCACAGCCACTGGCAACACAGGGAAAACAGCAAAGGCAGGGAATCCTCCTTCTCTCCCCAGCAACTTCATGGCATCAATCCTTCCCTCCCAGCAGTTCAGCCAGGGGGACCTGTATTTAAAAGGGCCTGCAGAACAAAGTAAACGTCACAGAAAATGAAGACCAGGACATTATTTCAACCAGTCACAAGAGGAAAGCCACTTGCAAGACATTGAACTGCTGCAGCACAGCCTCCCCAGACACAACACTCATTTTTGCATTTGAAGTGGAAATACATCTGGATAAATGCAAAGAAGAACTATTCATCTTCTTCAATACAAGAGAAAAAAAAAAACACCAAACCAAAAACCAAGGCAAAGTAAAAAATATCAATCATTTGGAAGCCATTTATTACCACAGAAGAATACCATGCGTTACTGAGATAATTCTGAAAGTCATGATGGACCTTTAAGGGAGAAAAAAGCTGTAAATTAAAACTACAGACTAAGCAAGGCACTGGTATCACCTCATTTCCTACCACTAGCTTGATTCACATGCTTAAAAAAATCCAAAACATCTGAAATTGGAGCTTTTTTTTGCAAATCCTTTACCAATCTGTGGTATTTTGCAATTAAGCTTTTAACAGTTTGCCCACACTTTGCAAAGAATGCGCTCCCCAAACAGTTATTTCACTTACTCAGAGGAGCCAAACACAAAGAGACTTCTGACAATACTGTATTTCATAGCTGCATACAATGAGATTCCAACTGTTGGTTTTAACTAGGGCTTTCAGCATTTGAAATGCCATTAGTATGCAGAGCTTGTAAAAGGAGGTTCCAGGAGCACCAGACACTTTATCAGATTGAACTGACTGACTGCATCCTCCCTCCAGCCACTCAGGAATCGGCGCCCCCTGCTCTGATCCAGAGATTGTGGATACATTCCACTAAGTCCTGAGGAGGGGAAAGAAAGTCAGCTCTGAGCCAAGGCATACTCAAATATCAAAGACAAGAAGACACAGGGAGAATACACTATTTGCTCATCACTGTCCACTGCTGTCCCAAGTTAAACTACAGAAACCAACTTCATTCCTTGCTTGCAGTGCTCCTGGGTTACCCCCATCCTCTCCTGAAAAAGGCTGCTGAGATAGCAGCTCCTTCACAGGACTCTATGACTGTAACAAACAACCTACATTAAATGCAAGTTCCAATGTAACACTGAAATAAACACAAACCTCTTCTTTCTCGAAAGGAGTTTCCAGGTGCCCTATTTCAGGCACTTAAAGCAGGGCAGAAGTCACAACCCTCAAAAGGTGTTCCTCTGGAAGCACCCCAAGGAACAGGCAGCTCCTGGTGTTTCTTGGAAACAGACTTCTGCAATACTGAAGGAAGATTGCAGCTTATGAGAAGCTCCCTGCATTCTCCAGTTCTAGTTATTTTCTCTGATGCAAGAGCTTGGGGAAGAGCACACAGAAAAAAACAAACACCATAAAACCTGATACCAACCACAAAGACTACAAGAAAAGACACAGCCACACACTGGGAGCAAACTTAAAGGCTTTTAGAGCCTGTAGTAACATCAAGACTTCCCTCATTGTTTAAATTCATAAGATTTAAACAGCCACAGACACAGCAACAGCAGTCTCAGAAGCAGCAGCTGCTCTGCACCAACTCCTCATGCTAAAAACCCATCCTCAGTGCAACACAGCTCAGCAGAGTGCCAAGGAGGGAGGTGTCACTGTAAGTTCAGCAAGATGAATTTCAGCCTAGATCATTGTAAAGCTACTGTCACCTGACTTCCAGACATGTATAATGTATTTTAATAGACTTGTTATCTGTAAGGGATTTCAGTATTATCTTGATTGCCATTGCAAAACCCAGCCAAGCCAAGCCACTGCCATTCCTTTGTGCACCTGAGCTAATTTTGAACAGTTGGAACCTTTTACTAGTATTCCAACCCAATTTGTCATTCACACCAACATTTTCACTCACCCAAGCTTTGGGATAAGTCTGTTATACCAGCTCAGTATTTCCACCACGAATTACAAGGAAGTTTTTAGATTTACAGTTCTAGGTTAACCTGTTCTTGGATAAAACTTTTCATGCACACTCTCTCAGGTAGAGGGCTGTAGCACCTCCAGAGTGAACTTTAAAAGACATGTCCTTCCCTTGAAAGGGACACAGAACTTCCCAAACGCTGGATTAGTAATGAAAACTGAAGACAAGAAAAAGACTACTCTGCACAAGACCCACAGTAAGAATATCAAAGTGAAAAAGAACTAACAGCAGGTGAGAGAAAGACATTTCAGAAAGCTCAAATTAAGTGCTCAAGGGAGGCACATTTCACTGCAACAGGCAAGGTCTTCTACACCAACACAGCAACCTCGGATGGGGTAGAGGCCACCTCAGTACACCATTTGCATAACAAACAAACAAACAAACTTGAAGTTTCTAGGACAAATCTTTTAGAAGATACTGCATGAAAGCAGTTCACTGATTTTCAAATAATTTTAGAAGGTAAAATATTCAATAATTGATTGAGACACGCACTTATTTTGCACAAGACCCTTATTTTGCACCAGGGCCCCTGCTTGCATGCACCACCTTCTACTTGAGCAGGCTGTAGGGTGGGCAGATTCGATTTTCATTTTCAGGAGTCCAAGAGTTCCAGTGCAGCTTTTGTCCCAACCCTAACCACAGAGCAAAGACACTTCCAAACAAGATACTCCATACCTAGGAACATACTTTCCATTCTGAAATCAGATGCCTGGAACAACAGTTCTGATTATATCAGTGCTCAAATAATTTCATTTCTTCCCAATATAAAATGCACATGCACAGTGTTTATTTTAGTATCAGCCTTCTGAAGGGATTTAAGTACACAAGAGGAGAATCAGCAGATAAAATTCTGAGCCCCACTATAGGCAAATTACTCCTGTAGTCGTATCCAGATTATGAGGGCACTGTGCTGAAAAGAGGATTTCAATGGTGAGAGGCACATAGGAACACAAACCCCTCACCCCCCAGCTCTACCACTCACAACCTTTCTGCCATTAACAGATGCGAGCTCTAGGTTTGAGCCACAAGTCCGTAAGGAGGCAAACAAAGGTTCAATCAGCAAAAGCCCCGCCGGTGTGATCCCTGAGGTGACCTGCACAGCTCTCACAGTCAGCACCTGCACACAATGAACCCGGTGGTGTCATCAGCGCCAGCTCAGCACTGGGCTGTTCAGAGCTCCTCGGGTGTTACAGCTTTCAACAAACACACCTTCAAAAGAGACAGGACTGAAAATGCAAACCCAAACTAGAAATATCTTCTCTCATTAAAATCCACATGAATCTACACATTAATAGGTGTGAATAAAAACCAGTATCCCTTCCCACTGTACTTGGCAACCCTGGCTTCATTCCTGCCTGTGCCACTGACCCAATCCAACCTTTACAACTTTTGGGGTACACTCTCATGGTGGACTTCAATCAGAGCTCCTAGGCCAGGGGTTTGCCATCAAAACCAGCACATCTTGCTGCTCAATCACTTTGACACGAGGCATTTCCTGATGCAGGATACTCATAGAGTAACAACTGAAGGATCCTGAAGCGTACATGCACTGACCCCCATCCTCCTTTTACTCACAGCTGTAAACCCAAGCAGCAGAGTTAATAAAAGCTAAGTAGGTCAGGATATGGCAATGAACTTTCTGGGATAGAAAGACAAATTACTGGATGATTTCTTTATTAAACTCCCAATTAGCACTTTAGAAGTGCAGCTTATGGGCTGGCAAAAGCTGATGTCAGAATAATTTATACAGGTTACTCTTCAAACGACTGTCACAGCTGGTATCACTTTAGATAGTCCTGGTATCCTACAAGCTTCTAAACCTACTCCACTTACTCAGCTCTGGATTTTGGCAAACTACAAAGCACTGCAAGTTTTAAACATATTTTTTTATATTATGATCCTCCACACAAAGGCACTAACTGGAGCATTAAGAAGATCTCTGAATTCAAGACAACAGCAGCCATTTGTCATGCACAGTGGAAGCTCCAAACTGCACAGATGCCTATTATTTCTGGAGCACTACATTCCTGAGCCATACCTCCATCTGAAGTATTTCCCTACAGCCACGCAGCCATCCCATTTTTTTGGAACTTGGAACAATCTCCTTGGCTCAGATCTGTCAGAGCTGTGGCTGGCCCAACCTCAGAAAGCCTCAAGTATTGATAATTGACCCAAAGAGCATCACATCCTCTTTATTCAAAGGGCACTGGCTAACAAATCCCCACTCAAGCTTCTGCATTTTTGTGCATCTCCTAAAACACAGTCACATTTTTAATGCTCAGGATGACAGTTTCCAGTTCAAGTGTCAAATCAATTATTTTTCCCCCACTTGAGTTTTACTTATCATTGCTTCCCCACTGAACCAACTTTCTTAGGTGAGCTTGAAATTGCATGATGAGAGATTTTAAAAATTCCTATTTTAAGCTTAGTTTCAAAGAAGCAACAGCTTCTCAGAAAGAAAGCAAAGGCCATGTTAAAAGAAAAAAAAAAAAAAAAAAAGGGCAAGAAGTGCAAACAGCCCCAAGTGTTCTTTCAGCAGTTGCTTTGTTTCATGGGTTTCTCCCTGACTTTTGGGGTTCCATTTGACCATCTGTTGATCACCAGTAAGGAAAAATTTCTCTCCTACTAGCACAAAGCCCTTTGAAAATCCCATCTCAAAACAAATAAATTTAAAAAGCCAACATTTATAACACAAATCCTTCCATTTGCTATTTGAAGCTTTTTAACTGCTGAAATGAACAAAGGTGCTGATTATCTTCACAGCAAAAAGTTAAACCACAACTTATCAACTTCTATAGTCCACCAACAATGCATGAACCAACAGACTTCAAGAATTTCTAATTCCAGCTCTGACATGACTGCTGAAATTAAACCAGGTCCCAACACCATCCTGCAGACAGGATTTCAAACTCTCTAATGTGAATTCATATTTAGACAGCAGACTAGGAAATTGGAGTGGAATCCCTCAACATTTAAATTAATCCACTGGTTCCTAACCAAAAGCCAGTGAGCAGAGTGAACGTACAACGTGAACCTTTCTTTTTTTAAACTCTAAAAGGTTTGGGGTACTCCAATACAAACTCTGAGATCAGTTAAGACACTGCTTTAAAGAGCAATCCCTTCTGAAGAGTAAGAGAAAGAGCAGCTCCATTTTCCTCCTAACCACACCAAAGAAGAACACAGAAGCTGTCAGAGATTTACAGAACAAATACATTATTCCAACAAGATAGCTGAACATTATATTCTTTTCTTAATATAGAATTATCCTGAAAATAAAAATCCCAACCTGAATGTTTTCACAAAATCAAGGACACAGCAACAAAAAAAATCAACCTGACCACCTACTGATCATTAAGCTAAAAACCCTTTCCACTAACAAATTACCTGGAGGCAGGAACAGATTATCAGCCCTCAAGGCACTCTAACCAAGAAACAAAAACCGTTTTCCTAAGAGGAATCCTAGCTACACAACTAAAACCTGCTGCCAGAACAAACCTGGGTGTTCAGGGAGTAAAAGCAAAGCTGTCTGCAGACAGTTCATGAGGGTCACAGCTCACCTGATCAAACCCACATGGTCAGGACGGGGATTTTTTTGTTTCAAATTTTGCTAAATGTAAACACACCAACTGAGTTTTCATGCACTTTTTAGATAAGCTTTTGGCTCCAAACCTGAAAAATGCAAAGACATGAACCAGGGCTGCTTCAAGGATGCCCAAACAGAGTAACACAAGTATCAGCACCAGATTGGCAACCAATTGTGTGATGTAGAGAGCCTGGGCTTCACCCAACAAGCTAGAATTTCAGGATTTCCTTTTTTTTAAGCAAAGTATCTGAACAATCCACAGGAACTGTACTGTAGTACTACACCAGTGTGGCCATTTCACTTGCAGTATTTGCAGTTTTCTGTTCAAGCTGGCTATCAGTTCTCAAACAGTGACTCACCAAGTTCAAAGAGGGCCAAAGTTTAAGAAGGTTGGAACTTACCATACAGAAATACATTCTACTAATATTTACGTTCTGGTAAATGTCATCTCTTAAAGGAAGTTTGAAAAGAAAGTAAACAGGGGATGCTGGAACAAAGTACAGTTGAGGTAATCACTACAAAAAACACTGTCAAAGGCATAATCAACGAAAAAACTAGAAGGTTAATTTCGTTTAACTTAACACTACTCCTGACAGACTCAGAAAAAGGGTTTCAAGAATAAGGCACCGTGATCTTTCAGAGGATAGTGCAGGAGCTCAGCCTGAAACTGGAAGTGCAAGGATGCCTCCGCTAAAAGCACAGAGAGACAATACGTAACTTTGAACCTCGGTGTGTGGCTTCAGCCCTCACCTGAAACGCCGGGTGACTACTGCCGCTCCTGGCAGCGGGAATCGCCCTCCCGAAAGCTGCCACCTTTCCCAGGGAACACCGCCCGAGAACACATCCCGGGCTGCCCAAAAGGAAGCGCCTTATCTTCCTGGGCTGCCCAGGGAGGCCGTGGGGTTTCTCTCGCTGGAAGCATTCAAAAACCACCCGGACACGCTCCTGTGCCACCCGCCCCAGGTCACCCTGCCTGGGCTGGGGGGCTGGACGGGATCATCCCCACAACTCCCTTCCAACCCTGCTGACTCCGTGACTGCCCAGCGCCCCATCCGCACCTCCCTACCCGCGGCTCTCCGCATCCCGCCCAGGGAGCGCTCCCCACCGCGGCAGCGGGCGCGGCCCGCGGTGCCCGGCGGCGGGGCTGAGAGGCCGGCACTCACCAGAGCAAAGCACAGAGCAGGAGGCAGGAGCCCAGCGCCAGGGGCCGGCGGGGCGGCTCCCTCATCGTCTCCCCCGTCTGGCTGGAGCGGCCGGGGCGAGGCGGCGCATCCTCCTCCGGGCAGCGGCGGGAGCGGCGGCGCCGGGACGCGCGGCGGGAGGCGCTGAGGGGGATCGGCCGTTGTTGCGCACGGCCCCTCCCCGCACGCGCGCGGCCGTTACTGCCCGCCGGGCCGGGCCCCCCGCCCCGCCCCTTTCACCGCCTCACGCGCTGAGCTGGAAGGATGAGCGTCAGCCGCTCCGAGCCGCCAGCCAATGGCCTGAGCGCTCCATGGATGGCCCCGCCTCCTGGCCCCGTCGATTGGGCAGCGGGCTCGCCTCTACCCGCCCCTCCAAGGACCCCGTTCTGTGAGGCGTCCGCGGCAAACAAGCCGTTAAAGGGAAATCGCCATAGTGATAAACGACGGCTGGTGGCCAAACCGCGTCGCTGCCTCTGTTTCCAGGGAAATTTCAAGCACCAACGCTCCCAAGTGACATATTTTAATTATTTTTCTTTATTTTGATCAGGCTTCTTTGTAGACTACGGAGCGCTGAGGCCCGCAGAGCGAAAGCCGCGCGAGGGCTGCCGGGAGTTGTAGTTCCAGGCTGGAGGGGGCCGAAAAGCAGGTCTCTGGCCGCCATTTTGCGGGTGGCCTGAACGGTCCGTGAGGGGCAGCGGGGCTCGGCTTCACCCCGTGCTCGTGGCTGTGCCAGAGATGTGTCAGCGCACATTCATATCCATCGGGGGAGCGGGCGCCGAGCAGGGAGTGCCCCTGGGGGACGCTCAGGGAATACAGGCCAGGTAGCATCCGGAGGAGAAGAGAGGAGCCTCCCCTGGCACTGGACCGGTAGAAGAACACATCAGTTGTTACCAAAACAACTGATAACGCGGCCTAAACCTGCCCATCTGCAGCGCCGATCTTCACAGTGAGGCAGGAAAACCCTCCTCTCGGCTCACTCCTGCCAAAAATACCCCTCAGGATCGGAGATCCCGGTGACGGGAAGCGCAGGGGAGCCAGGGCGAGCAGCAAGGCCCGGCCCAGGGAGCCCTGCACGGTGCAGGTGGGTGAGTCAGGAGTATGCCACGCTGGAAACGTGCACATGTCAGGACTCTGAACGAGGAAGGACAGCGCAGCCCGCAGGGAGGCTGTGAATCACGGCAATCCCAGCAGCAGCAGGGCACAGCTGCTGTTTTTCCCAGAGCCGCTCCAGCCCTATGACCCTCACAGAGATGGCATGACTGGAGTCAGCCAGCAGTGGAAACCTCTGGAAAGTCTTTGGTCTTTCCCTGATTTTTCACCCTGTAACTTTATGCCTTTGTTAACACCTGGCACTCTGTGCCCTTGTGAAATTCCCAGCGGAACGGGAAGCAGCGGCGCACATCCCACCCGCTGCTGTTTGAACCGGGGCCGGGAGCGGAGCCTCTCCCCCGCCGGGCTGGGGGGTGCCTCGGGGCATTTGCCCATCCCAACACAGCCTTGGCCACAAAGTACGTGCTGGGGATGGCCAAGAGCAGAGCATCCACCCGTGAAGCACTGGAAATTCAAACAACAGCTGATGTGGCTGCTGGAAGAGCTGGTAAACATTCATTAACCCTCTGCTGAGTACTGCCAGCCAGAGCTCTTGGCCTCAGCACTGCCACCGGGTATGGCTGGGCCTGTCTCCGTTGTCAGGCACTGTTGTGCTCCCGGGACAGGAATTCCTGCAGTCTCCCCGACGACTGGAGAAGGCTCAGAAGCCACTGGCTTAGCCCACGGGGCTGCTCCCTCCTGGCACAGCTCCCGCACGCTGTGATCCGGTTAGCAACTGGGGAGTAAGCACAGCTTATACCAAACACAGCTAAAGAGCTGCCACAGAGGACACATCATTTCAGGGGAAGCTTTACAGTGCTGGGATCATGGAGAAAAAGCCCCATTGAGTCAGTCCCCATCAGGTATGAGCATACCCCAAAAGAGCCTGGATCAGCCAGACAGGGTCTTAGATCCCCACTTCTGCCATTCCCACATACCAGTGCTTGCTAAGCTTGTTTCTCAACCACTGAGGAGCAATGTAAGAGTCAAAAAATGACAGATTACCCAATCTCCAACTAGAGCCTGTAATTAACCTAAAACCCAATGGCCCCTGGGGTTACCAGGGAACAACTATTTGTATGGGATTCTCAAAAAGTGCTGCATGTTTGTAGCAGGTTTTGTTTTTTGTTTTTTGTTGTTTTTTTGTGGTTTTTTTTTGTTGGTTTTTTTTTTTTTTTTGCTTGCTCTTGGCAAAATTTCTCATGGAAAACCCCAGGATGAGGCAAACTAGTG
Source organism: Cettia cetti (assembly GCA_013401135.1). Lineage (NCBI taxonomy): Eukaryota > Metazoa > Chordata > Aves > Passeriformes > Sylviidae > Cettia > Cettia cetti. Next base: position 86,678 of record VZUI01072335.1, read on the forward strand.
CAGTTCCCCTGAAGCCCTGGGGCTGAATTTGAGCTCACCCTGCATCCCCTGGGCAGGGAACACCACTCTGCTGACCAGGAATAAAACCTGGGCTGTGGTGCTTGGCACCCTGGGTAGGGAAAGGTGGAGGAGGCCACCCGAGGGACACCTTCTAAGCAGCAGGAAAGAGAAGGTGGTGCTGTATTACGTGCACAGCAGTGGGGTGGTGCTTGTCCATCACACTCCCAACAGGCCTGGCTGTAGAGTATCCCCCAGAGATTTGGGCATTTTGGGACAGACTTCTGGAGAGACACCTGACCCTGGGGTACGCCCTGGGCCTTTGCCTTTCAGCACTTTGCAGCATTTGTTTGCTGCAGTGGCAAAGCCTTCTCTCCCATTCATCCCTATCTGCTCTTTACAAAGGGTTCTTGTTTTCCCAAGTGTTGCCTTTTCTTTTTTTTCTTCATGTGTGATTTAATTCACACAAACTCCTTCCTCTTCTGACTATTGATCTTGGCTCCTTACTGGTTAAAATAAAGTAAATCTTTCATAAGCAGGTTCTGACAACGCAACTTTTGTTCCTTCCAGACACAATTTCCTGTTTAATTTCCTGACTGTTTCTTACTTGGTAAAGGAAAAGCTGTAAATTGCAAGATTGCTTCAGAGACCTTCCTCTGACTTGAGATGAACCGTTAACCACTTGCAGGAGAGAATCCAGCAAACCAGCACAAAACCTGTAAAAAACCCCGCAATTCCTTTTACATCTTCTGTGATTCGCACCGAAAGGAAAGCTGTGCAAAAAATAAAGGTTGGAATAATTTTCCTTGGAAAAATCAAACAGGAGCAACTCCACCTCCGGCTGAGCAGCTAATTGCTCTTTCATCACTCAGCAAACTGCCTGTGACACATGGGCTGTGTCTCTGTGGTCCCAAATGGGGACATCCCCCGGCACGGGCTCTGGTTGCCACTCCCGCACTCCTTTAAATCCTGAGAGGTTCCCGTGGTCACAGTGACCGCCTGATCCAACGGCACATTCCTGCAGGGGGGGTCATCTGAGCGCTCTGCACGGAGCCTGCGTAGGGTAATTAACGTGGTTAGGGGTAATTAACGTGGGCTGGCGCCGGGCGGCTCTTGGCACGCAGGGACACGGTGACCCCGGCTGGGGCTGTGTGACCTGGTGCAGGAGAGCCACTGCTCAGATCTCCAGCCAGCAGCCCTGCCTGAAAGAGCCCTGAATTCTGGCATAGCTGGCACAGTGCCACGGCTCCCAAAAGCAGGATGGAGCCAGGACCAGCTGTGGCAGCCCCTTGGGCAGCTCCTGCAGGGCACGGCCAGGTTCAGGTCTCCTCCACCTGGCTCTGAGCTCCCTCTTTAGTAGCTCAAAACCTGGAAGTAAAAACTTAATGTGAGATGAAGAAAATGAGTTGAGATGGGAACCTCACTTTGGAAAACATTTGTATTTCAGTTTCTCATTTCATGTGGCTAAATTTTAACTTTGCCTAGAAATAGGAGAGAAAATGATTGCTCCAGCAGGGGTGCCCAGGCAGGGTGCTGTAGGAAGCTGCAGCATCTCCTGGCCCTGTTGCAGAACCACAGAGCCTCTGCATGACAGCAAACACTCTTTCCTACAGCCATGCTTGAGAACGGATGGAAAACAGCTTCCTGGGGAAGGAATCCGCCTTATCCTAGCCTGCCTGGCAAGTGCTCCAGGCACAACTTCAGGAGCACCTTGGCAATGCTGTGACTCCAGTGCAGAGCCCTGTGCTGGAGAAGACAAACGTGGTCACCCCTGGGGAGCTTCTCTTGCCATCTGATGGGGCTGATGGAACGGGGAAAGTCCAAAGGCTGCTGACAGCTGAGACACAGAGAATCCAAATTAATTCTTGCTCTCATTATGGAAATGTAGTGTGGGACTGGGGGCTTGCAGCAGGGTGCATGGTGGGTGCCTTGGTGCCCCTGGTGCTTCCAAACAGCTGCTGTCTCAGCCCCCCGGGAAAAGAAAAATCAAATTTCCCTGCAGAAGCCAAGAAACGGCAAAACTTCACAATGAAAGTGTAAAGCTTTTTTTAGCCTTTATTTCTGGGAGGACAGCATGGGCTGAAGCTTCCCCTTCCCTCCTCACACTCTCCCTGGGGTGAGAGGAAGGGCTGGGAAAGAGCCTTGTACAGCCCCGGGCTGGTTTCCTCTATGGCCCTGTGCCACAGCAGGGGATGGCCCAGGCGCCTGGTCCAGCAGGCCACTGCATCCGTGGCTTTCTCAGCACGAACCCAAGCCCGAGACCCGCCCCCCCAGCCCCGGGGCTGCAGGGTGGTCAGAGCCCCGGGCAGCAGTGCAGGAACATGGCAGCGTGCCACAGCCCACACAGGAGCATCAGCACCTCCGCTAGATCCGAGTGGTGGGGACGAGGGACGCCAAGGGCTGACCAGGCACACACAGGGAATGCCACAGGCTCAGCTGCTTCCCTTCCCCTTTCTGCCTAAAAATAAACTAAATTCCCACCTGGCTCCGTCCCCTCCCTGCCAGATATTTAAAACTAGGGAGAGGGGTAGGGGCGTGGCTGGCAGCAGGACTGTCACTCCTCAGGGACTCACCCGCTCCAGGGGAACAGGCACGTCCCGCAGCACCAGCCAGGCACTGGACCCTCCCTGCAGTTTGGGGCAGGACGAGCTCATGTTGCAGGGAGCACTGCACGTGTAAAAAACTCACCCCCGACACCACTGCTCTTACCCAGCACATGGGCGGCTCTTGGCACGAAGGGACACGGTGACCCCGGCTTGCAGCTCCAGGTAAATGCTCAAGGAAGAGGGCAGGGAGGGCTCCTGCTGTGAATATCTCTTGGGAAATTGCTGTGTTTCCAGACTAAGGCCATGCTGTGTTTGAACAAAAGCTTCTTTACTTCCTTACTAGGCAAAGGGGAAGGTGAGCACAGAGGAGGATCCTCTCGCTGCACACCAGACTGAAACAGGGAGTTGCAATCTCCAGGCAGCAACGGACAGAACGAGAGGACACAGTCTTAAGCTGCACCAAGGGAAAATTAGGTTGGATATAAGGAAAAAGTTTTTTACAGAAAGGGTGATGAAGTACTGGAATGGTCTGCCTGAGGAGGTGGCAGAGTCACCATCCCTGGATGTGTTTAAAGAAAGGCTGGATGTGGCACTCAGGGCCATGGTTTAGTTGAGGTGTTGGGGCATGGGTTGGACTCGATGATCTTGAAGGCCTCTTCCAACCTGGTGATTCTGTGATTCTTTGATTTTTGACCTGTGCACACCAAATTTTTCCCCAGTTACACTTCCTAGAAAAACCAACTGTGTTTGCGTACATGATTTCATCCAATAGCCCCCCCATTTATATCTCCATGACGGACACTAAAAACCTTGTTAGAAACTCTGGGTCCCTTCACACTTATCTGTATCCCAGAGCTGCAAGGGGAGGGAAATGGCTGCTGTAGGAGGCTCAGGGTGGGGCAGAGTTGGTGCTGGGGAGCTGCCCTGTGGCTCCAGCCACCATTCTTGGGGGGACATTGCTTTTACCCTCTGGGGAGTTGGATTTTTCAGTGTTTTGCCACCTGCAGCTCTTGATGCCTTTCTACCAGATGTGGAAGAGCTGTGTCAGCAGTTCACATCCCATCCCTATGCTACACATTTAGGGCTAAACAAGGGAGGACAGATGAGAAACCACTTGGCAAAGCTTTGTTTTGGAGCCCCAGCCCTGCTCTGCCAGCTCTTAGAGACACCCGTGTGGACCATAAGACCCTCCTTGTTCCCAAATCTCAGTTTTCACCTTCTAGCCTCCATGACAACCCAGGCTTAGGTCCCACAGGTAGGTTCGATTATTTTGTCCCCAAGGTCTGGTTTCCTCCCTGCATCTCTGTGTTAGAGATGTGCCACATACGGCTGAAGGTTGAGCTGAGCTTACCTGAGCAGCTGAAGTTTGGACTCATCCCACCCTGGAGCACCCTGCAACTGGCAGAACACATTGCTGATGTCATTTTTGGCTGTAGTTTCCTAGGGGTTTTCTTTTTTTAAAGCAGATTAAAAAAACACAAACCCGTCTTTACTAGGTGACAGCTTGACCCTGATGGAGTTCCCCTTCAAAACAGGCCCTGCTGACCCACTGCCCTGGAACTGGCCAAGCCCTGGGCTGGGCTGGCTTCTCCTGTTTTCCAGAGTGGGTGGTGGGGAGGGTGTTTTGCCAAAGGTCTGCAGGATCCATGCTGACCCTCAGGGAATGCCAGGAGTGAGGGAGCTCAGTTTCACAGCCCGCCCCCCACACGCTGTGTGTTCCAGAGGTCACATCCCTGCAGGCATGTCTCTTTCCACATCATACCCCTCCCGGCCCAGATCCTTCTTTCTCTCCCTGCCACAGGCTCAGCAAATCCCAAAACTTGCCCTGGCAGATGCCAGTCTAGTATGGGCTTCTCAGACCCAATCCCAATTTCCTGGACTTCTCTGCCCAGCTCTGAGCAGGATTTCTCCAGCAGCCTTGTTGCCTCCTCATCTCAGCTCAGGAAATCTGACCTGCACACAGGGAAGGGAGATGCCTGGGAGAGCTGGAGCAGCACCAGACTCCTCCATGTCCAGGCCCTGCAGGGCTGCCAGAGCAACCAGCCCTGTCTGCCCCAGTATCCCCCCCTCAGTGCTCAGCTCAGCTGCAAGGCACTGGGCTGCTGTGTCCCAGTCCGTGCTGGGGACTGAATCCAAACAATCCTTAAATAGGTGATTGCAGGAGAGCAGGCACAGCCTGTGTCTTGGGGCCTTTTAAGGCAGGAGACGATCTCTGGACGTGGAAAAATGCAGCAGTTGGAGCTGCGCCAACCTCCCCCCTCCCTGAAAAACATTCCTGTGGAGGGAGGGTTTGGCTCCAGGGTCAAAGGGGAAGGCTGGGGGATGGCTCGGCAGAGAAACGAGGCCCAAGGATCCATAGCTGTGCCGTGTCATTCCTCTGGGCTGACACGCAGGGATGCAGGGGAAGAGCCCTGTCTGATGGGCATGGAGAAGCGCAGGATCCATCCTCATCCATGCAGCCTCAGGCCAGCTCAGACTCTGAGCAGAGTGCGCTGTTCAGTGATTTTGAAGCCTGTTTCTGCAGCACAAGTGATGGTCTCATCCCAAGGGGAATCACACACACCTGGAGGCAGCCCCGAGCCCGCGGTGGAGTTGCAGTGCCTGCCATACTTTGATATTCAAATATCTCCAGTGGAGGGCCACACCAATCCCAGCTATTTCAGTCCCAGCCTGTCACCTTTTCCACCCTTCCTTCCAAACAACTTTAGCAGTGTATTCCAACGTCCAGAGCCAGCAGACACTAAACAAATCTGCGGTGGGGTTCCTTCGCAGAGGACAGGGCAGAGCCAAGCCTCAGCATACTCAGGGTTTGTAGTGCCAGGGCACCCAACCTTTTCGGCAGAGGGGCTCAAAGCCCTCGCCATCCTACATCCTCTCCGGAGGCCAGTGGCACTTGGGGACACCTAACTGTGAGGTGAGGGAGGTCTTGTGGCACGGAACCCAGAGTGGGAATTTCGATGCTCTCAAAGGACTTTTGTATTCTTGACCTTAGCTATTGGTTATCCCTGCCAGGAGAGCTCCCAGGAGGGCTGAGGGATGACTGCATGGCACAAGGTCCCCTCTGAGCAGCAGGGCCGGCTGGTGACGGTGACGTGGCGGGTCCTGTGCAGGCAGGAGAGTCCCTGCCCTGCGGCAAAGTCTGGGCCAGCCAGGCAGGGCTGAGCTGCCCTTTGCACCGTGGGCGGTGCCATCACACGTGGCAGTCACACGCTGTCCCCTCTCAGGGACACAGTGCCAGCACAGCAGTGGCAGCTGCTTCCCCAGACCCTGCTGGGGTCTCTCAAGCACCAGGTGGGTGCCAGGCCCTGTGGGTCTCGGCACTGGGCTGGCATTGCCAAGGGTGCAGAGCCAGTGGCAGAGAGATCCCCTTGTCTAGGTGGGCACCCCATGGGGGCTCCAGCTGCTGTGCTGGCATCTCCCAGAGGGGTTTTGCTTTGCTGGCATCACCCAGCATGGCTCAGGAGCACTGTCAACCACTGACCAGCCCCGGCCTCCCACCTCTCCCTGCCTCCAAAGGGCATTTTTCTGGCCCACAGCAGAGGAGATTTGAAAGGGCACACCAGGTACCCTTCACCTCTATTTTTGCCACTCCACTGGGGTTTCTACATGGACCTGACCATGTGGAAGCAGCCTCGTGCTTCAGCCCAGCCTGCTCTTCTTGGTCCCCAAAGCACTGCCAAAGTGCACGAGAGCCCAGGGCCAGGTTGCAGCAAACCTGCTGTCACCACCCACAGCAAGAGCACAGCATTGCCCTGCCCATGCCCATGGGAGGTGGCATTCCTCTTCTGTGGTGGTCGTAGCATTTGTCAGAGCAGCAGGAATGGGACCCTGCACTCCCAGCTTTCCTCCTGCAGGCCCCAGCTTTACTCCATGACTTTGGGAGAAGGACATTTTGTTCAACATCTCAAGTTCTCAGGCCCTGGGCACCAAGGCAATGCCAGCAATCACAGGAGCTGGCAGCACTCCCTGTCCCTGTGGGCACTGCCTTGTGCACATGGAGGCACATGCATGGCTCTGTGCAAAGTGTGGGGCTGGGGGCTTTTAGGGAGGGCAGCTAAAACTGAGTCCAGCTCCATCCTGGCTTGGAGCCTGCTGGCATTGCTCCTTGGCATGGGGTACTTGGACAGGGTGAGCAGCTGCTTCTGCCCTGCCGAGCAAGGCAGGGGCTGGGAGCTGGCACCTTTTAGATGTCACTGTGGAGTGGCTCAGCCTGAGGCCCCCCAAGGCACACCAGCAGTGTGAGCATTACCTGGTGCTCTGCATGTATCTGGATGAGGTGGGATCTGTTTGGAGAGTCTCCTGTGGCAGGCTCTGGGGTGAAAGCAACCGACAGCTCTTTGGCCTGCTGCTGCTGCGACAGCAGGGCCATGAATGCCCCTTCCCACAGCACAAACAGGGCACTGTTCGGGGCTGCTTTGCCCCGGGCCGAGGCCTCTTGGGTGAGGCCAAAGTAAGCAGCTCCGCAGCAGCAAGCACCTCTCTGGGGCTGGGAAGGCTCTGACCTGAGCACAAGCAAACACAGATGTAGGGAAAACACCTCTGGCCTCTGTGAAACCTCCCTTAATATGCCCCTGTCCCCTTGCTGCACATGCTGAGTCCCTTTGGAGTGGAAATGGGCAGCACAGGAGCTGGATGTCCCTGCAGAGCTGCACCTCTCCAGCGCTGCCTTTCCTCCTCCTGCTCCACTCTGTGAGCAGGCAGGAGCTGCAAGGGAAGGGCACCCTGTAGCATCACACCCACATTCCTGACCTGGCTGCTGAAGCCTGGTTTGGCCAGAAAAGCAGGTGCCTCGCTGGACTGGGACAGGAGTGGGCTTGCAGCAGGGCTGGGGTCATGCTCCCAGCAGCAAGGCTGGGCACGCACTGGGATATCCAGGCACAGGGAGGCTCTGGCTAAATCCCATCGCCCTTTTCGGCGGCTGCGTTCAGGCTGCAGGGGGACAGCCCTTCGCCACGGTGTGGGGCCATGGCAGGAGGGACCATGCCCGCTGGGCTGGCCGGCTTGCGGGGCCAAGCAGAAGCGAGACAGCCCCCAGCACGCACTGGCAGCAGCCTGCGTGCGGGACAAGGACTTGTGGCTCTCGGCATGAGCAGATCCCAGCAGGGAGCTGCGGTATGCCCAGAACCCATCCCCAGACGCTGGCGCAGCTCACACGGAGCGGGAAACGCAGCTCGAAGGGGTCGTGACCCCTCTCAGGCGCGGCGGTGCCCGGCCCTGGGCGCCGGCCCGTGTCCCGCGGCTCCGGCCGGGAGGTGGCGCTCGAGAGCGCCCCGGCGTCCCTTGCGCCACCTCCGGCAGCGGCGGCGGCGCGGCGGGGCCGGGGCTGCGGAGCTCCCCCCGCCCGTCCCGGGGCCATGGAGCCGGTCCCCGGGCGGCGGTGGCAGAAGGTGCTGTACGAGCGCCAGCCGTTCCCCGATAATTACGTGGACCAGCGGTTCCTGGAGGAGCTGCGAAAGAACGTGCACGCCCGGCAGTACCGGTACCAGGCTGTCGTCTTCCAGTCGGGAGCGGTGGTGCAGCAGCTGTGCAGCGTCTGCGTCTTCGTGCTCACCTGGTGGTACATGGACGCCGGGATGCTGAGCCCGCAGGGGCTTTTCGGAGCGGCCCTGGTGTCCTCCCTGCTCGGCTATGTCCTGTTTGACGCCGTGGACGGCGGGGCCGGGCGCTGGGCGAGTGGGCGGACGCGCTGGGCCGACCTCAAGAGCACGCTGGTGTTCACCGCCTTCACCTACGGCTTCTCGCCGGTGCTAAAGACGCTGACCGAGTCCATCAGCACGGACACCATCTACGCCATGTCGGCCCTCATGCTCCTGGGTCACCTCATCTTCTTCGACTACGGCGCCAACGCCGCCATTGTGTCCAGCACGCTGTCCCTCAACATGGCCATCTTCGCCTCGGTGTGCTTGGCCTCGCGCCTGCCTCGCTCCCTCCACGCCTTCGTCATGGTTACCTTCGCCATGCAGATCTTCGCGCTGTGGCCCATGCTGCAGAAGAAGCTGAAGGCCCGGACGCCGCGGTGCTACGTGGGGGTGACGGTGCTCTTTGCGCTGGCGGCACTGGTGGGGCTGGCCACGGTCTCCAGCGTGGGCGCCGTGCTCTTTGCCTCCCTACTGCTCGCCATCTCCTGCCTCTGCCCCTACTGCCTCATCCGTCTCCAGCTGCTCAAGGACAACATCCACGGGCCGTGGGACGAGGCTGAGATCAAGGAGGACCTCTCCAGGTTCCTCATGTAGGCCTGGCCCAGGGGGACCCTCTGCTGTGAGCAGTGCAAAGGTCCTGGCTGCGTGACAGCCCTGTGTGGGAGGACACCCGAGCCAATAAAGTTGGTCACACAACAGCAAGGACCCTTTTTGCGTTCCCTTCAGGATCTGTTCCCAGACCTGACTGGCGTGGGTTTGGTGAAGGAAGGGGCTGAGCCCTGCAGCGCAGGGGAGCACTCAGCTCTGGCCATGCAGACCCAGACTCGCAGCTCAGGGGACAGGGGGACGTGTCCCACGGAGCCCTCAGCCCCAGGACCCTCAGGGTGTGCTGGGAACTGCCAGCATTCCCCAGGGAGGGCAGGGCTGGCTGAGGTCGCTGTGGGCAGGAGTGCTGATGGACCTGCAGGGCCCAGCACGAGGGCAGCTGGAACAGGGGCAGAGCCCTCCTCACCTGCACCCTCGGCCCTTGTGGGTGGGTGCCAGAATAGCCTCACGCCAGCGCCAGACACCACACTGCCCTAAATCCCTTGGGAGATGGGGGGGATGAGAGGGCATCACGCCTTCCTCTCATCCCTAACCCCTTTCCAGAGGCACATCTGGCCTCGCTGCAGATCCAGACCCCGAGCCAGAGGGATGGAGCTCAGCACAGCCCCCCATGGGTGCACACCCACCTGCTGGGGAGATGCCAGGCTGCTGGCATAGCGGCACGGCCCGTGGAGGTCCCATCCGACCCCGTTGTGCGGTGTCCGTCTGTCCGGCAGGGCTCCCACCACAACAGAGGGCGCTCCCGGCAAACAAGTCCCGCTGGAGGCGTGGCCGGGACAGGCAGCCTGGTGCCGGGACCTCCCCGGCGCTTTCCCATTCCCTGTTCGCATCCTTCGGCAAGTCCAGCCCTGCTCCGGCCAGCCTGGGGAGCAAAGCCCTCCAGAGCCGGCACCGGAGGAGGGAACGGATGCCCACACCTGCCCGAGCCTCATCTCCCAGGGCTGCATTTGGCATCTCCCCGGTGTTAAGGAAACTTCTCTTTTGGAAAAGCTGCAGGAGCGCAGTTTTCTGCTCGATTTTCCCCGTCCCAGTGAGCAGGCGCTTTTCACGCACTCCTTGGGCTTTCTCGGAAATGAGCAACCCCCGGCGGAGTCCCCAACACCTACAGTGCTTTGTTACTGCTCTTGCCAAGTGTTAAATGTTGCTGTTGTCGTCGTGGTAACGACTACATCTCATTTCGCTTTTAATTAAAACCTGTAGAAGTTTGGAGCCCGTGCTCAGGTCTCGCAGGGAGCACAGAGTAGCCAGATGCTCAGAGTCAAGACCACATTTTTTTAGCTCTGCAGAAAGGAGGCTGTTTTTTTCAAGGGACATTTCCCAGAAAGCTGCTCAGTGACCCCGACATCCCATCTGACACGGGGCTAATGCCAATGCAACGCTGCCATCACAAACAGATTCACAGAGCCCAATGGTACAGGGGCAAGGCTGGAATGTAAATCAAAAATAAATCAAATCTCGTCTGCTTGGCCCCTGGCTATCACAGCAGAGGCTACAAGAAAGCAGAGTTTCTGTTGCACCCACTCCATGGAGAAATATTTCCCCACAAAGTGCTTTTCTCAAATTCCCACTGTCAAAACCAGCCCTGGACTAGGAAAACTGCAAGCATTGGCCACTCAAACATTTCAGGTGGTGGAGATGGGCCCAGGCTGCCACCTTCCCCTCAGCTGGAGCAGGGACCTGTGCAGATCAGCCGTGGTCACCTGTGCAGACCTGCCGACTCTGATGCAGCAGGCTCCATCCACCAGCTCCAGGGGGTTGCAGACTGTGTCCCACCCTGCCCTGCCCGCTGCCCACAGCCCCAGACCTCTGCTCTGCTCTGCTCCTTCCCTTCATCTCCTTAGAACGAGCCAAAGAATTCTAGGATTAGATTAGAACAGCCTCAGTCCTTGCCCAGAGACCCCCTGGGGAAAGGCTCAGCCCTCCCCTCACCTGCCCACAGACACCCTCTGCCCACCCTAACCTGGGAAATGGAAACAAAACTCCACTGCCTGGATGCGCAAAGGGACCTTGGAGGAGGGAGGAATGCAAAAGGGAGCCAGGGAGAGGAGAGGAGGAGACACAAAGGGCAGGCAGGGCTTCCCTAGGACTTCCCTGACCTCCTGAGGACATGTGCTCTGCAGTGCTGTTGCTACTTAAGCTGCTGTATAAACGGCCATTATTGGTATGTCTGCTTGCCTGAGGTCAGAATATCCTCTACAGAACAGCAATCTGCCATAACTCTACACATATCCAGTAAAGCTTGGATGCCCTTTGGGCATTTGCTACCTGAGCAAACCTCCACTGAGACCCAAGAAACGGGTCCTTGGCTGTTGATACAACAAACACTTCATTAACCAACCCTAAGGAGTTAAATGTTCTTTCGCATTCCAAGTTTCTTTCCCTTAAGGTTCAGTCCACTGAGACCAGTCCTTCCATGGGACATTTTCTTTTGATTTGAAGCTGGCCAAATGTGAGTAGCTGTGAAGTGGCTGGGGCTCAGCCTTGCTCCTGGGGGAGCTGCTGACACCGGCCAGCTGGAATCTCCAGCTTTGCTGCAGGGAAAGGCCAGTGTCAGCCACCCAGACCGTGCTGTCAGGGAGCCACATCCTTCCCCACGTGGGGGACTGGATCTGGGATGCCTGCAAAGAACAAAGCTTGACTCTTGGTCAGGAAACCAAAATAGGATTTTGGTCCTAACCCATCCACTGCCTCGTAATGTCACTGCTGCAGCACCCTTGTCCTTCTGCCCCTGGCTGTGAAGCGACCACCAGAGCAGGCTGCAAGCAGCACAGGTGAGGCGAAACAGCTTCTTCAAAAAGTCACCCTGTGAGCTGATGTTAAAAAATGTGCCAGGAGTTCCCAGCACAGTTCCCTGTGCCTTTCTACTTTAGAGATTTTAGAAATGGCTACCATAAACCCATGGAATCTGGAGTCCTAGTTTCAACAATATTTTTTACCAAGTATTTCATAAGGAGGTAGAGATTTGTGTGGAGGATCTACCACCATAAAATGCTCCAAGAAACGAGTTTGTGTCTTCCAGCCTAATGTGTGGAGGCCAGAGGGCAGCTGGGAGCTCAGCAGCAGCTCCTGGCTGTGTGCTGTGGGCCAGGCCATTGAGCTAAAATACCATCCACCTTTTATTTGTTGTTGGTGCCATGCTGTAGCACAGAGAGATTGCAGGGAGAGGTTCCCCCAGCGCAGAACAGATTTTTGGATAACCTGGAGAGAAAGCAGCTTGTTAAGTTCAGCCTATCCCCCTTTCCCTTTTACCTGAGGCATGAGCAAAACCTCAAGAGCTCACCAGGTGTGAACACTGTTGCCTCAGCAGTAGTCCTGCCAGTGCACAGTTCCTGAACTCTGCTGAAGTGTTTCTTCCTCTGCACCTGGCAGGTTCCACAGATGAAAGCTGCAGCCAACCTCAGCTACTCCATTCTTGGGACAGTTGTTTTCCTGGAACTGTAGCTCTCCATTTCTCCCTATCTCAGGGTGCTGGGAAGCACCTTGCCCAATCCCAGCAATTCCAAGTTTAGCACATGCAGTTCAAAGGTACAGCAGGGTTTGGGATTTCCCCCCACTTTTTATTACACTGTTGCTGTTTCTCTCTTCTGCTCTACTGAAAGACCAAGTCTAAGTGAGAAGAAGGAAAAATTTCTCTAAGTGTACAGCTTTCTGGACTTAAATCCCCTTCTATTTTGAGCAAACTCAGGGTCTGGTATTTACCAGCTCATGCAGGTGGTTCAGCTGCTCCCTGGATATTTCAGAGGTCTGCAGGACCTAAATCAGCTGCAACAAGAGAACTACCCAAACTCAGCAAAGCTGTGTCACACCAGGCTTGAAAACAAGCATGGGCTGGGTGTCATCTGGCCCCTTCTGCACACACAAAGGGACCTCACCCCGAGCAGCAGCACTGCAGCTCCCTCTCACCATCACCTCTCCACTACCCAGGAACAGCTTCTTTGGGCCCCAGAAACACCTAGCTGGAGTCCAGTGCCCAGAGGTGTCTCCTGACTTACCTGCATGGCTTGTGGGATACCCCCTTTGCTTTCCTGTGAGGAAAACCAGCCAATTTTTCAACAGTTCAACCCATCAGTTTCCCCTTTTTTTCAGACTGACTCTTCATGCAGTTCTCTGGCACCCAAAACAAGCATATAATCTAAATCCCAGATTTTCTCTTTCCCCCAGGGATGGCTATATTTGGAATCCCAGAGGTAGCTGGGACTGAGAGCTACTTACAGCTGTTTGAGCTCAGATGCTCCAGAGAGGTTGGCTTGCAAGGAATTCAGAGGTTTAGCTTGAAGAAAAGAACAGCTGCAATTTATTTATAATTGTGCAGATTAATCAATCTAAAGATTGTCTAGAGACTGCTGCAATCTTCTCCTTGGAGTTTCCGCTCAGCCAGGTGCTGCTGCTGGTGCACTGGACATGTTTTGGAATTCTGCTGGCTGTTCTTCCTGCTAATGCTAAGCCAAAGCCATTTATGTGGAGCAATCCTGGTGGTGAATGAATTCAGAAGCAGTGCTGGAACTCAAGCAGAATGTCCATCCCTCCCTCCATAACCTTGGAGGGTGGGAGCCTCCACAGAGCCCAGGTACTTTCTCCCACAGGATAAGAATGTGTCCATGTGAGAAAGAGTGAGTAGATCCTTCAACAGAAACACAGGACACAGTCCTTTTGTAGTCAGAATTTTATTTTCTTTACATCCAGGCCTATCATTGACATCTGAAAATAAAATCTTTCATTTACAAATAGCCTAGTGCAAATTAAAGGTAATTTTGGATAAAAAAAAAAAAAAGACATTGCATGTAACACAAAAGAAATGTCTGTGTTAGGATGATCTTCCAGGAACAGCTGGTGGAAGTCGCCTAGGACAAAACCAAAAAATAACCCAAAAATCACAGGGAGAGGGGGAAGATTTAAAACAAAAGGCCAAGATACAATAAAATGACTCATATACAAAATTATCTTAATAAAATGGGTTAAGAGAAAAAGGCACAGAACATGCATATAAAGGAAAAGAGCAAGATTAGAATCAGCTGGCTCTCAGCACAGCCTGGCTTTCATCCTCACTCCCTCCCTTCTGACTTGCCAGTGCCAGAGAACCAGAACAATCCCATCACAGGTGTGGAGGTCACTGGTCACAGGCTTTCTAATTTTCTTGCAGCAAATGATACCCTCTGGAAGAGCTTTTCCCCAGGCAGCCTTAAAATTCTCACCACTATCTGCTTCAAACACTGTTCTTGGAGTAGAACTTTTGCGAGGTTCCAGTGAAATGAGGAGCAATCAAACAAGATGGGCTGTGGGGTGGACTGGGGTGTCTGGAAGGGACATTGCTGAGAAAGGTTAAAAACGAAGCTGCAGAGCCCCGTGGCAGTGAGGGCCCAGAGCAAAGAGCAGCTGCTCCTCCTGGTACCCAGCACAGAGCACTCAGCTCTACCTGACCAACATTCCTGGAACCAGGCTCATCTAGGGGTAGGTGCTCCAGCCAGAGGGGACACATGGGACACTGTTCCCTCAGGGGAGTGCACAAACTGCCTCAGCCACGGCCATCAAAGGCCACTAAAGAAATCTCCAGATGGTACAGGATACAGCAGGGATGTTCCTGCTGTGCTCATCCCACCTTTTGCTCCCTCTTTTCCCAAAACCTAAGGACCCACTTAACCACTGTGGTGCTCCCACAGGAAGCTGTTGTGCTCTTTGTGCCCTACAGACCATCTCTGAGCACTGACTGCAGCTACTTGGCTCATCCTGATCTGCAGGAGGCACTGGGGAATCAGGACACCTGCACAACCTTTAGGGGGAAATCCCTTTCAGGCACATTTCAACTCCAGCTCCTGCTTTGGAGGACTCAGTCTGGCCTCCTGCTCAGCTCTGAAACTCCTCTAAACGTGCTTTCCTCAGCAATAAAGTGAATCCCAGGTACTGCTTGTAAAACATTCATCCATTTTCCAGCAAAGTATTTCTGCGGCACTCCAAGCCCCTTGCTGGGAACAGGCTGAATGTTTCCCAATGGGTTCCATCTCCCTTTTAATGACATCTCCAGTGATCTCAGCACAACAGCACCTCCAATAAATCCTCCCTGTGGTCCCCACTGAGGCAGTGTGGAATGCTGAGGTGATAGTGTAAGAGACAGAAGACACCACTCATACACATCCAGAAAGTAATAATAAAAGCCCATCAAGAGTTACAGTTTATTTCAGGTTCAGAAATGCAGCATAACATTTTTACAGCAGGTGTATGTGATGCTCAGTAATGACCACGGTTTCAGGAATCCACTCGCTGTGCTCAAAGGTCAACACCAGGAACCATTTACAGATTACGAAACCAAAGGCAGATGTTTTGGCTCACATGAAGTAGGGCATTAACATACACAACAACAACAAAAAACAAAACAAAACAAAACAAAAACCAAAAAACCCAACAGAAAGGAATTAAGCATTTGCTCCTTACAAAAAAGAAGTCATCGTTTAGCCCATCCTGGAAAAGTAAAGGGACAGCAGTAAAGCAAACGGCCGGCAAGGCGGGACAAATCATAGATCAAGCAAGAGTGGAGGGCTGTCAGGATGGGAGGAGCCATCGGCATCAGCTCGCCTGCAGACAAAGCAAGAGGAAAGACAGGCAGAGTAACATTCATTTACACAAGGGAGCTGTTCTGCACCAGCCTGGGAGCAGGGGCAGTGCCACAGCAGGAGGAGCTGTGCCACGAGCGCACCAGGAGGCTCCCTGGTGGCACAGGGACAAAGCAGGTCTGCTCTCCATTCAGGAGGTTTGGACTATCTTAAGACAGAAGGACAGAACTAGTCAGGAATCTCAGTGGGCTGTACACATCGTGGCTAGTGGAGCTGTCTGGAACAGAGAGGATAATATTTTCTATGTTATACTTGAACACGAAATTCCATAACCTATAATGTATCTTCTTTAATTATAATAAATAATCTACTTTTAGGAGGCTTACTCAGAAAGTGCAGCAAGATCAGCAATAAAATAAACACACATTAACTATGTACATAAGCCTTTTGTTGAACATACAATCTTTTTAACCCTAGCACAAGGTCCCTTGAGCTCCAAGGCCGAGAGCCTGTTCATGCACAAGCTCTTCAGCTGCTGGTCAGCCATGGCAGGGTGAGGTGGAAATGTTCTCTAGGCAGAGATCCAGGCTCAGCCTAAATGCAGAATTAGATGAGCACCCTCCTGAAACTTAGCAACTACACCACCCAGATCTTTATGTACCTCATGTAGGATCAGAAACCCCAGTGTTGCTTCATTCATGTTGCTCCACTATGCCCTGGCAATCTGAGTTGTGCCAGAGGGAACCAGAGCAAGGCAGAGCAACCTGTCCTTCTCAGACATGGAGTTCAGGCTTGCCTCATCCCACCTAAGTGGGTCTGCAGAGGTGCTCAGTCCCTCTGGCAGATCCACAGGGTGCTTGCCCTGCTTTCCTTCGGCCATGGAGAGAGTTGCTGCCAAGGCTGCTCCCCCGAGAACAAGGGACAGGATGGACAGGACTCACCAGCATCAGGACTGAGTGGGACAAAAAAACCCATTCTGGGCACCCTGCAGCAGAAGAAGTGGCCAAGGCTGGAGGACAGCACTTACTTACTCAACTGGATGTGGCAATTTCTTGGGAAGCATTTAAGTGTTCTTCCTAGAAACAATTCCACGTAGTTTATTCTCACAAATGCATACGCAAGGAGAGGTGAAATCATCAAGCCCTGGATTCATGCTCACGGTTTATTAACCTGCAGGGCTCAAGGTGCTGTGTTTAGGGCACAGGGCCAGATTTAGATGAGCTCTGAATGAGGATGCAGAGGAAGGAGGGCTGTGCAGTTGTGTCCTGCACCCTCTGCATCAAGCACAGAACCAGATGGTGCTGACACCTCACTGCCTCCTCCTCCTCTTTTGGGTAAATCCACTCTTGAGAGCTTTATTTACAATTCAGGATTACTGCTGAAAAAGAGTTTCTTGGGGGCAGAGTAAAGGACAGTGCTCAACTGTGCCACCTACTTCCTTATGCTTGGCAGAAACAGTCATTAAAGTAAATTAGGGAGTCTCAAGTAGAGAGCATTTAAAAGCACGTTTTTAGGCTAGGATCTGTGTCATGTCATTGAGGCTCCTGACTTACCAGCATTGCCCTCATGTGCCATGCGGCCACACTGGCCTGAATCGCCTCCTGGACATGACTCTCTTCCCACTGAACAAAGGACAACTAAGCTCAGTCCTTGGGGTATGGTGAGATAAACCCAGACTTGCAGTATCCTAGAATGGGTTGGGGTGGAAGGGACCTTGGAGCTCATCTTGTTCCAAACCCCCTGCCCATGAGCAGGGACACCTTCCACCAGACCAGGCTGCTGATGAAAGACCTGTCTCACCTGGTCTTCTATCACCAAGTGAGTATCAGAATTTGGTATTCTGATATCAGAAGTGATCTCTGTGGCTCAGCCATTAAACCTGGCTTTCTATCAGCAGGCAGCTGCCAGTCAGTACCAGAGTTCTGATAAACCCTGTTCACATACACAGGAGTGCTGGCCAGGCAACAATATGGCTATTTACAAAAATTTATCCTGTGGCTATTTACAAAAATTTATCCAACAGATGCAGGACAGGTTACAGCAGAGAGCACTAAGCAGTGGAAAGCTGTGTAGAAGACAAGAAGAATCATCAAAATATGTTTTCTTTTTTGTAGTAAAATTTGGTGTGACTGTGGTTGTGTTTGCAACCTTTTATTTTCCTTGAGAGCTGATTCTATGCACTTGGCATTGAAGATGTGGACCTGCTCCCCAAACAAACACCAGCCACTTCAGCAGTCTGCTGAGATCTTCAAGATGCCAGTGCTCTGACAAACTCCATCTTCACTGTGCATCAGATGTGACCTCCAGACTCCCCAGGCGTGTGTCACAAGTATGGGGCTGACAGGAAATTAAAGTTAAGCTAACATACGAATCATGATGCTTTCCCAAGCTCGTCTCTCTTCTGAAAGCTGAAACATGATTTGCTGCACTGGTGAGCACAGCTGATCAGCAGCCTGGGAATTAACAGGCTAAGTCCCCATTTGTTGTGGCTCTTTGATTGGATTCTTCTTAACCATGGGGCTACAGCATACTGGAGCCCTACAAGCAGTCTCAATAAATACATTTATTAGACTGATGGTACTGGGGGCTTTTGAAACCACCAATTGCTTTGCCTAGGGATCTGTAACCATTAACTGTAATAGCAGCAATTCATATTTTCTGAAGGATCAAGGCCAAATTCCTCTCTAGTTTCATTCTGTTAACGTACTAAGTTCTCAGCTTTAAGGGTGAACTGAGCCTAAGTGTTTAAAGTGAAGTAATGCAGTTAAGACAAAAGGTTTTTATAATGCATTAATTTAAAACGTGCAAAACAAGAGGCAGAGAGGACCTCTGCAAGTGAGCAGCTGCTAAAATAATCCAGGATGCACAGATGAGCACTTCCCAGAACTTAGCTGGATAAAGCAACATTAAACCAAGGTGTATGCAAGGACCATTCAATGCAAAAAGAAAATCTTTACAGAGAGGGCACAGGGAAACTTTATTGACTGGCATGTGAAAATATCACAAATATCTCACATCCACACCTGGCCCTTGGGAAGCTCAGCTGCCAGTCTAGGCTGGAGCTCTGTGAAGTGGCTCCCACAGTGGGCAGAGGATGGGGAGCCCATGCCCAGCTCTGCATGTTTCTGTACCTCTGTGTCTTTCTGTGTCACCAAAGGACCAAAAGCAGCGCTCAGTTCCCTGCATCCTGCACACTTCCATGCACTCTCTCCCCTCCAGCACTTCCCAGGAGTGCAGTGGGAGGAGGTGTGAGCAGGCACTGGCACAGGTCGGAGGGAGCTGGTGCACACTGCTTTGTCACACCCCAGCCCTCTAAAGCACCCTGTCCCATCCTGGCTGCGGGGTGGGACAGCTCCATGCTGAGCCCTGTGAGCTGGGCACCCCAGCCTGCTCCTCACCAGCCCAACCAACCTGGCACTGCAGCTGCCAGGATGGAAAGAAAGCCAAACATGCCTCGTCCCACGCACACCCTGCTCGTTTAACAACATTCCTGCAAACCCAGTTTGGGTAAGGAGAATTTATAGGAGAAGCAAGCCTCTTGCAAGGGATGTGGAAATGTGGGGCCTTCAGAAGAGCTTGGTAAGAAACCACATGGCTTTTCTTTGCCCAGTTTAGCCATTACAAGAGAAAATAGAAAACCTGGAAGGTACAAATATAAGCAAGATTTCTTTCAGGAAGAAAAAAGAAAAGCAGCAGATCAAATCAACACATGCACAAACACACACAGAATCAAGCCCTCCATTTGCTGTAGAGGACTGGGAGCACAGTTGTCTGGGTGGAGATATGTGCCAGTAAGTTAGCTAACATCAGTTATTGCAGAAGGAAGTCAAGGCAGCACAGACCTTCCCCAAACACTGAAGACCTCAATAAACACTGCAGAATGGACAGAGTATATCAGTAAAATTGGTTACTTGCCTATAGATGTCCATACATGCGACTATACATTGGTTATTGTGAGTTACCAAGCAATTTGTTTCCACATATTTGGTTAACAACGAATGACATGCCAGAAATCCTTTTAGTCTAACAGGGATGAATCTAACGGACGGATTACAGTGGGCCGAGTAGGTGAAGGGGGTGGTCTTCGACTGGAGAGAGAGAGAGAAGAAACAATAAACACAAACACTGAGCACAGACACTGAAACCTGGCTGTTACAGGGACATGCACGTGCCCATGCACACAACAATCCTATTGCCACCTACACTGAAGCAAGACACCCCTGAGCAACCACAGGAAGGAGGGAGGAAATGGGTTTGCCATTTCTGCCATGCTTTACCCTCCCACCCATCACTGAGCACAGCCTGGGGGGCTCTGCACACACACCCCATTACCTTCTGGAGCCACGCAAACCAGCAGGGAAGGATCGTTATTCCCTGGGGTTAGGGGTCAGTCCCAGCCTGGACAGTCATAGAGCAGATTTACAGGCACATTTTGGAGCAGGCAGCAGGACTGGGGGAAACAGCCTGCAGCAACTTCAGGGCCGCTTTGCAGAAGCAGCTTCTTGCTTACCTGGGCAAACTGGAGCCCTATCAATGTGCCTGAATCTGAGGCACATTTTGAGGCTTTATATCAATTTTGAAAATACCAGTCATGGCCAGGGCTGCTGGATTCATTAACTTACCACTAATGCATTTTTCTATCAACTTCAGAAAATGCTACGGAATCCGAGATTTTTTGGGAGGACTTAGGTGCCTTCATTCAATTTTCCTGTGTACTGCAAAGCCCAGCATTTTAATTTGGATTTTGTCATCCTCTGATAAGAAACCCCAGAGCAAGAGTTAGCAGCAGTGTAATCTCCAAGCACATTCTTCTACCTGCAGTCCAGGCTGGCACTTATCCCTCCCTCCCTTCATCCAAGGATGACACCCCAACTCTGCTGGAGCTGTAGACAGAGTCCCTCTGGTAGCTGTGTAACACTTTACCTTTTTGTGTGCAGTAAGGTCCACCTCAGGGCTGTGTAGAGGTAATTCCATCAGCTTAGTTACAAAGGGTATTTTGTTGATGCTCCATTCCACCTGGGTCAGCCAAGCCAGGCCCATGCAGAGGCTGAGCTAACAATTGCCTGCACCAGCTTGTGCAGTCCTGCCTGGCACTGCTGTGTGCGGGATCAACAGCCCAAGAGACTGTTCCTGCCAGCCAGCCTGCTCCCTTAACCAACTGTGCAGCACCCTCCTGCAGTGCTCTGCTGCTGCAGCCATCCCAATCCATGTCTTCCAGGGTGTTTTTGCTCCCTTTCTTAAGCAGAAGTACCATGTACTCTCTCTTAGTTCCTTAACTCAGCCCAGATAAGCAGGAGAGCTCATGGCTGCACCCAGGCTCTGAGTAGGGTGGGAGCTGAGGTTGGTTCCCATCAGCTGCAGCAGAGCTCATTAATAATTTTTAATAATAAATTAATAATTTGGCCCAACAAACTGTGCAGCCCTTCCTAACCCATCCTCCACCTGTGCAAGTAGGGACAGTTATGGCTCTGAGGAAGATTACAGAGGAAATGTGTCTCATTCTGCTAAAGCAAAACTGAAGATGAAAAGAATGTAACAATGTGTTAATCTTCTTTGAACTGGAACAAAATATGTGAGACAAATTTACACTTGACAAAAAAAAAAATCTCATTTGGCTCAAAGTGCATCTTGTGCGACAATATTCTCTTTTGGTGAAGAAACGAGAATTTTAATCCCTACCATGCAACAAATACAAAATATGCCAACTAAAGCATTCAAGTAAATCAACAGGCTAAAAAAATAGGCAAAATATAATTTCTTCATGGTGTATTTTTCTTACAGGAAAAATGTTGCTGTGTTAACTATTGTTTCTTGTGTTGCTCCAGTGTAGGTCTTCTGGACCAATTTCCAAAATTTGTAGTTTCATAAAGAACCACTTCTAAGGCTCTGCATTTCTGCTGGGTTGCATTAAATTATTCCTTTGTTGAAATGCCTCACATTGCATTGTTTAGCGCTTACTGAAAACACTGTATCATATGTATACAATTTACAAACAAGGGAAAAATGCATACAGCTGTCTTCATATCAAATTTAAAAGATACAAGCCCGAACATGCATTTTAATACCAGGTTAAATGCAGCCCGCTGAACTCAAATAATGCAATTTAGCCAAATTGCTATTTAACTCAGCAGGATCAGAAACTGGAGAGCACAGTGGGAGGATTTCCTGGATATAATCAGTCAAAGCAAACCTGAACCAGAATCAGGCCCAAGCCCTGTTTCCTCCTTGAACCGGAGCTGTTACTGCACACTGACAGCTATTTTTGAATTTCCATTCAAGCCCGGCGCAGACCTGAACAGAGAAACTCCCCATCAGCTCTTTCGCACTGCAGAGTACCGAGCACTTCAAGGAGAAGCTGTCAGCCCCAAGGGGAGGCTGTGATGCGGAGCTGCTGCCGAGCCAGCCCATCCTTCTGTCCCTGTGCCCTGCACGCAGGTGTGCTCAGCGAGGGGACGCTCCAGCCGTGCTCTGTCCCTCTGTGCATACTCTGTGTTGTCTGGGATGCTCTGACACAAACACCTGAGTGTCTTCCCAGCGGGCATGAGGCACATCCATGAGGAACGGGCAGCGCCCTCCTCTGCTCCAGCCCCTCAAGGGTGCTGCTGCCTGCCTCCCACGCACTTCCAGCTCCTTAACCCTCCACACAACGACTAGGCTAGCGGGACATCTGATGGAGAGCACAGGTGCCTTCCAGAGGAGTGGCAATGTTCAGGAAAGGCAGCACTTGAGAAAAGAGCTGCAGCAGCACCGTTTCCCTCCATCCCTGCTGCTGACAGGCTCCTGGGATATCTGCACTTTCCTGTGCCGGCAGTGGAGGAAGGGGGGCCAATGCTCCTGAGGCCCTGGGCAGAGCACAGGGGGTTCAGCTTGGGGAACAGAGCTCACTTCCCTTTGCCATTGGCACACAGGATCAACTGGCACGACTGGAGCTCAAGTCCAAGTGAAGGAAAGAACAAGCCCTGAAGTTGCCTGTCCTAGATTTCCCTGTCCAGGGGACAAGTCATTCTGTGACCATTTCTACACTGGGAGTAGCATTCGGGCTTTTTTTTTTACCCTCTAACAGGAATCTCAACGCCCAAAAAACCAGAGGAGAGGCCAAGCCCCGAGTCTCTTGCCTCCCTGGCTCCTTTACACCCGGAGCAGCGGGCGAGAGCCCATGGAGCGGTGCGGGAGCCTGGGCCATCTTGAGATAACAAAGCCAGCAACCAACTCCGGGGCAGCTGCACAGAGCGCAGCTCCGAGGAAGCCGAGCGTGGGTTCGGCACCGTGGCATCTCGAGCGAAGGCTGCCCACGGGAGCTGCCAGCCCCTGGGAACGCCGAGGAAGCGGGGCTGCGGAGCGGCAGGGGGAGCTGCAGCCTGCCCGCGGCCCGGCCGGGGGGGGGGGACCGGGGAAAAACAACCTCCCCCGCAGCCGCGCTCCGCGCTAGCTGCCATGGCAGTGAGTAAATATGTGACTAAGGCCGAGTCAATGTTTAGTCTGAGGCCAGCGGATGATAGCGGCGCAGGCCGGGGCTCTCCGCGTTCCCGCAGCACCGGCAGCGCTCGGCGAGCGGAACCGAGAGGCGGCTCCTGCTTGGGACAAAGCTCCGAGAAACGTCGCTGCTGCGGGAAATCCTTCTGGCTGCTGTCGCCAACATTTCAGCTGCGTTCTCGCCTTTTGGGGCCGTGTCCCGCTGCCTGGCCCGTTTAAGTCACTCTGTTGTCTTTGGGGTTGTTATTTGTTTTGCTGCCTTTTTTTTTTGAAAAGGAAACTGTTTGTAAAAGTTAGTGCTAAAGGGGCAGGAGATCATAGGTCCCCCCGGGGTTGAGTAAACGAGTCTGCAAAAAGAATCAGTTCTTCTAACTAGCACATATTAAGCAGGCATAAAGAATTTACCAATGAAAATTGTGGACTAAGTATGTATTTAATAACTCCCTGATGTTGCTGCAGAGACTCCTCCTTTGAAGAGCTCAGTGGGGTTTTGAACGGAGGGGAGCTCTTATTCCCGTGCAAAAACTTTTTTAAAAAGGAAAAGTTTTTACATTTATTTTTAACCTAAGCAGCACCCTCCCCCCCGCCCCCCATGTTTCCAGTTTTAAAAGAACTCCTAAAAGTTTTAGCTAGGCAAATGCAGAGCAAAAGAAACTATATAAAGCAAGTCTAGACTTAAAATTCGATCAGAAACATATGGGAGTCCTTCGAGCTTTTGCCTTTTTGAGACGTCCTATCGCTCCCCACGCGGAGTGCACAAAATGTGCTTTCAGTAAAGCATGGCTGTAATTACCATGGGAGGCCCCGCTCGAAGATGGCTTCTCATAGCACAGCCAGAGGACTTCGAAATAAAAGGCTTTCATTTCCACTTATATTTGACATTCTTGCTTGCTTGTGACCACCAGAGAACACTTGTGGAAGGCATGCACAGAACTCTATTTTACTATACATCCTATAGATGTGAAGCTGTGAACAGAAGCCCATTATTCTCTCCCTTTTCCATCTTGGTTTCCCTATAATCCAGCCCTCTTGGAGTGCCCCGATATGTGACATCGTCCTTGTAGAATTTAACAAGAAAATACTTGAAATCTCTATGCAGCTTTAAGACTGACTGCAGGCAATTTTGGTTTAGGTGACAGAACAAACCTGGATGTGAGGCATACAGTAAGAGGATGAACAGTGACTTATTGCAGGTGAGGAATAAACCTGGTTTCCTGCTTGGGTGATTATTTCGAGAACTAAGTAGCTTGGTCTTGATAAAGTTATAATGCTTTGACTGACTTTATTTTTATACTGTTTCTCTGGTTTTTTCTGTTTCAGTAAAATCCTGAGAGACCACCACCCTCTATTCTTACTGGTTCTTGTTATCAACCTAACTTTTATATGGCATCTCTCAACCTCCATTAGCCTCAGGATCTGGACGACAATCCAAAGCAGAAGTGAAACCCATCATGCTTGAAAAACAGAGGCAAGACACAGTCTGTAGACCTAATTAATTAGTCTTCAGTCTGCGCATGCTTCAACTCTACTCCACAGCTACTGCAGAGTCTCCCAAACATCAGCTTGAGAGCAAGGATCTGGAGTGGAAGTGGGAAAGGCAAGGGGAGGGAAGGCACTTGATCCTAGTGACACAGGTCATAACAAAGCAGGAAAACCAGAAAGAGGATGATGACATTAGAAGGAGTAAAGCAGGAATCACGGACAGGGTTAAGGAGGAGATGGTGATTGTGGGGGAAATGAGAAACCGCACCGAGTGTTGATGAAAGGAAAAAGGAGCTGGGGAATATCTGCCTGAGATGGTCCCTTATCCCGGTGTCATGGTCCTAGAGAGTGAAAATTGCTCAGATTTGTTTCTGGACTGGAAAATGTCATACACAGAACGTCTGCAGTAAGCGTTGCCCACAGGATCACTAGCATTGGGCAGGTCAGGAAGGGGAGCACTCCCTCACGCACAGAGCACAGCTTTTGAGGGTGGTAGGTAGTTGTGAAGCAGTTCTCCAGCTGAACTCAGGCTCTACAAATGCACAGAGGGCATGCTCAGACTGAAACTGCGTCAGCTGTCCCTACAGCTGAACCCCAAAACTGCAAATGACCCAGCTGCACAGTGCTCTCTCAGTGGAAGATTTTTTTTGTTCAGTATAAGCAAGTTAAGGTTATTAGATTATGCTGTTTTATCAGATATCTATTTCTTTTAAGTGAAAGAAACAACAACAAAAAAAGAGTGAATGGGAAGAATGTGTCCTTCCAGTGGCCACCACTCCACTGCAGCGGTATCAATCTCCATGAATTCAAGGGCTTACACTGTTTGAAAGCACTAGGGTTAGTGAGGTTCCACAGTGTGTGATTTAACCTAATACAGATACGCCTTTCAGAGGCAAAGTGGTCCAAAATACGATGTTCCAGCAGAATAATTTATTATCTACAACTCAAGCTACATTTTCTATGTGACCATAATAAATTAACATCCATCACACACACATACAAATATATTGTATGTTTATGTGAACACTGCATTTTCAAATTGATCATTTAGGGAATTAATGTGTCATATGAAAAGCTCAGCTTGAATAAACACAAAATAAATTCAACTGAGCGACCAAGACAGAGTATTATTCTTAAGAAACTGTGTGTTCTTGTTTGCCCTTCAGCAGGGAACACGTCAAATTGGCAAGGGTGCAGTGCATCTGTGGAATACTGTCCCAGCCTTTCAGAAATGCTAGGTTAGGATGGTCCAGAGGGTCACAACTGGCCATCAAGAAGAGAAAGTTAGGAGTGCTGAGTGGGAATGTTCAGAATGCTGTTCTGTGCATGGAAGATGACAACAGAAGGGCCACAAAATCAGCAGGAAGAACATCTGATCTTTTCACAGTAGCCCAGGACCTGTGCACTGGTCTGTGTGTAGCTGCACTGTTTGCCATCATGTAAATCATGTACCCCACTTCTGAACACATCTCTGTTCTTCATTCCTGCTCAGCTTTGACCTTCCTCTGCTTTGTTGCCTCTCTCTTTACTTACCTTGGTGCAAGAAGGGGAGCAAATGTCCTGGCTGTCACCTCCAGCTGGAGTTGCAACTCTTCTTGTCCATGATGCCAACTAATGGGATTACCACTGTTGTTAATGGAGCCATGGAGTGCCCTCATTCACTACTGATCCAATACAGCTCGCGGGGGACAGGAGAGTTTCAAGACAGCCTTTCAAGATGCCTGCAGGTGCAGGAAGTTCAAATCATCACTGTTTCTCTCTGTTTACTCTAAGATGTTTTCTCCTCTAGCATAAGGTGGCCTAGAAATGCACTGCTATTTGCCTACTTTTTCAGACAAGGCAGGAATTCCCTGCTCAACACCATTGCTCTAATCCTGCAATGCCTTCATGGCAACTCTTATTAAACTACTCCATTATGAAACCAAGTAACTTCTTGGGACAAAACACATCTTCAGATTCCTGTATTTCTGTCAAACAACTGCTATTGCTTGACTTTACTTTCTTTCTTCAAGTAGAGAGATGTTAAAAATAAAACCACTGCCTTCTACTAAATACTACTTTCTCTTGAGAGAGAAAGGAAGAAAAAAAAGAACTGAAACCAAACCAAACTGAATTTTTTGCTGAAATTCATTCAGTGCATCGGCTGACACTCCTACCATGTTTGAGGACTGCATGTGCCACATCATCTTTATTCCAGAATCACTTCTTTCAATGCTTTTCAGGTTCCCTGTTTTTCTGTCTTCCCCCCTCCTGTATCTCTTTTACTTACCCTTCCTCATCACATAGGTCTGGTCCACACTAAAAGTAATGAAAAGCCATTTCACTGCCAGATCCTCTTTGCTGAACTTTTAAAGTGACTTGCAACAATCCCAATTGAATGTCACTTTGTTTTAAAACAATTTTTTGTTGAATAAGGCAGGAGCAAGTAGCTCAGGAACAATACTCAAGATGATTACAGCCACCTGAGATGCAGTAGATAGATCAAACCTCAGCCCTATGCAACACAAGTGATTGTTCAGATACTCTTGTTCAGCTGCCCATCAGAAAATTCCTGGGCCACTGGAGATATGAACAGCCTGCCTCTGGCTGATGGAGGTGCTGAGGGAAGGTAAGAGTCAGTGGCAGCAGATATGCTACCCTGGCATCCCATGAACTTTGTTTTCCTTGATCTTCAGGACAGTCATCTGGGGGAGAGGAATATAAACGAAGGCAGTAACAAAATCCTGCTGCCAGTCTAAAAGAGAGCAATCCTCTTAGGGGAAGCAATCACTGAAGTTCCTGGGGCAGAAGTGAAGACTCTCCTGTGTCTCTCATGGCATTACAGCTCAGGCAGCTGAAGAATCAGTTCAGTGCAAATGCCATTCCAAATTTCTCAATATGATCAGTACTGCAGAATTATAATGAAACCACCAGGCTTGCTGTATTGTGACATTTCACGTGTTTTTACAACCTGCTGGGACCTGCTTTCTGGCCAAGCCCTCCAATACTTATCCTCATGCAGAATGCTCCTCCTTTCAGTGCTTCTGTTGTCTCTATTCATTGCAGGGGTGTTGGACTAGATGGCCTTTAAAGGTCCTCTTTAAACCAAACAATTCTGTGATTCTATTCTTTGATTCTATTCCATGACCAAAGTTTCAAGGTGAGCCCAGGTTTGCACCTGGCAGTGTGACTGCCCCAAGCAGTGGAGCCCGTGTTTTGGATGGGTGTCACAGCCACCAGGCTGCTGGTAAGAAAGACTGCCAAATACTGCATTCTATGGCTTGAAAACTGTCTGGAAAACTCTTAAAAGACAGAAGTGCAAGGTGACAGCATGTACAAAGGTGGCAGGGAAGGGATAAGCTGGAAAGAAACCAAGACAAGATGGTGAGAAGGAAAGGAATACATGGGGAAGGGAGACAAATGTACCAGGCAGGAAACCAAGTGAAAGGAGGGAGGTGAAAGAGGAAGCAAACAGGACAGTCAAGATAGGGACAGAGAGGGAAAGGCTGAGAAAAAAGGGGAAATAGTGAAAAAGGACCCAGTGCAGGAGGGGAAAATGCAGAACTTCTTTCTAAGAGATAAGAGAAAATAAATGGAGTCTGCTGCTGCTTGAAGCTGGCAGCAGCAGAAGTAACATATTACTGGGTGTGCATTTCAACAAGAAATGTGCATTAGACTGGTAACAAATTACACAGGGCTGTCTTCTCTCTGGGCAGAAGTCACAGGAATAATAACTGATATTCTCGTAAGTCTTGTGATTTTGGGTTCCTCGGACAGGCAGAGTTGGAAAAACATACTGACTAGAGAAGGGCAGTATCCTTCCCTGGGAGGGGCTCTGGCCTTGCCCATGTAGCTGTATATTCTTTTGATCACAGACATGAGATGCAGAATTAAATTATTCTTTGGCTTTCTTTTCTCCTGAGGTTCAGCAGGATTTTGAATTCTGTCCATGTGACACTCTTGTCTCTTTGCTTGCATGAAACAATTCTAATTGCAGACTATACTTTTTGAATATAACTTCTGCCAAGGATCCATTCAAAGAGGACAGAGAGCTGTGCTCTTCTGCTTGGGTGTTCAGATTAAAATCATCCAAGTCAGCATGCAAACACTCTAAGGTGGGCTCTCACTCATCCTGCCAGAAGAATTTGGTGCAACAACTATTTGATTACAGTTTATATTCCATTAAAAAATACAGGAGTAAGCTTTTAAGGCTGCAAGGTCAAACTTTCAGGAGAAAGAAGATTCCCAGGCTCAGGTAGGATAACCCTTCTGGCCTTGTATGCCTATGCACTGACAGGTTTTATTCAGAGGACCATGTGCCATTTTTGCACAGAATCCCCTGATCATTCAATGCACAGGGTTAGACATTTCATTAAATCTTTTTAAAGAGCTCTAATCCATAAAAATCCATCACAGAAACCTTTGTGAATGGTTGATATTTGGCAATCAAAGAGTTGAGTGGGAGCCTGTGGGCTGGGAGATGTCAGGCAGTAATGCTTTTCTGCACTTGATCTGCTCCTGATTTTGTCTGAAATTTTCTAACTGCAATTACTGTCAGGTAAAAGTACCTTTTGTGCCAGTTTGGCAGAAATATGTAATGATGGCTTACATGGCTACAATGTAGATTAGCTACCATCACAGCAGGTGATGGAATTAGCCTTGGTGGCATAACAAAGGGGAGCTGCAGAGCTGCCACCAGCCCTTCCCTGCTGGCTGGCTGTGGGTGGAAGTAAATTTTAGGGACAGCATGTGAGCAGCAACAACGTGAATTGGCTCCCCACAACTTGCCTCAAGTGTAAAGAGCAGCCCCAGCCCCTGGGGAGCAGCCCCAGCCTGCCTGAGGGTGACACATGTGCTCCAGGGTTTCACATCCTGTGACAAAGTGAGGAACCATCTCCAGGGCTTTGGTGAATCCACAGTAGCACTGCAGGACACAAGGAGAAAAGGGCAGCACCCTTCCACCCCCACAAATGCCATGGGCTCTGCTGCCAGGAGAAAAAACATTTCCTATTCAATTGTTTTCCTTGTGGCAAAACTGAGATTCCCATTCAGGACATTTAAAAGCTAAAAATCAAGCATCCACAGTAGAACTTAAATTAGTCAAGATCAGGCTTTCCGCACAGGCAGGCAATCACACATCAGGATAAGCTGAAGGGCTTCTAGTGCCTGCTTAAAGCCATCTTACCAAAGCAAGCACACAGCTGCATTTTCTTTCAAAATACTACTGAAGCCTTTTAAGAGAGAGGGGGAATAATCCAGATTCTGGCAGTGGGGAATATTTCACAAATCATATATGCTTTGGCATCAAGCCCTTAAAGCCAGGGGCCTTTACTCACAGGCTTTGCTGGGAGAGATCCACCCACCTCAAGTGGGATTAATTAAAAGAGGCATGTATCATGCAAATAGTTTCTGTTTCCTTACAGAAATATTCAGAGCACATAACCCAAACCAGCTTTTGAATCAGAGCAAAGCAGGGAAGAAAGTTATTTCCTGCTCTCCTAATTTTTTTCCTTTCCCTGTACATTAAGGCAGGAACAGTGAGAAAATGCTGAGAGCTCACCATTTCTGCACAATTCCTTTGATTAAATGCTAGTAAAGTAGAAGAAAAAACCCTGTGTTTTTAAAGACAGGGTCTGTATCTAATGGCAAGGTGCCAAATTTTCCACACCAAATGTGTGCTAATCTGCTCACTGGACAAGGGCAGTCCAAGTCTTACCCCCGATCTTTTTATCTTAAGACAGAACAGGAGAAAATGGAAACTTTGTATTTCTTCAGCAGGTCAGGATTTTCAGCTCCATGTGACAGAGACAGGGGCAGCCACAGAAAGCTCCTTTGGAAAGGGAGATAAACTTTTAAAATACTACTTTCTTCTCAGGAAGCTAAACTATTTCCCTAGATAAGAGAAATCCCAACACTTCAGGGAATCACTGCAGAAAATGGTGATGGAACAGTCAGAGCACAGAGCCCCAGTTCAAAAATAAGTCACAGCAAAAGCTCAAGTTTCCATAAGAACTCTTCCTCAAAACTTTTTTTCCCCTTTTAATATCTCAGACCCATTTTCTGAGTCAATTTCCTATGATCCTGCAAAGGCTGTTATTAAAACCAGACCAAGCGTAGCTGAAATTCCAGGGCTCAAAAGAAACATTTAATAGGCACAGGAGCTGGCCACACTGTCCCCCTCAGGTGATTTCCCCTGCAGCCCCTTCCCTGGGATTTCCTCCCTCGAAGTTTAGTCAGCAGGAGAAACCTGAAGTTTCAGCAGAATGGCAAACCCTTCCTTCATGCCTTAGCACTTAAGACTTTTTCTGTCTGAGGCTTTCATAGCTCTAAAGAGAGAACTAGGATCCAGTCCAGAAGACGTGTATTGCAGATTATTTTTTTCCACAAAAATGTCAGGCAGTTTCACATTCAATTCTGTGTCCAGCTACAGGATTTTAAAATCACTGACCTCCTTTATCCACCACGGCTTTTCATGTCACCAGTGGTGGTCGTGAACTGAGTCGTTCCCAGGCTGCTTACCCACGTGTCTTTTGAGTGCTAGAAAATTCCTTTCTGGTCTCCATCCCACCTATCCCTTGGCATGAAAAAGATGATCATCAGACATGCTCTTGGCAAGGCAGCCCGGGAAAGCAGTGTCCATGCACAACCACAGCAGGCAGGGGGAAGGGGACGCGCCGGTTCCCATGGCCAGGGGACAGGAGCCATGGTTCTCTCTGGCAGCACAGCTGGCAGAACTGCACCTCACCCCTGCACCTCACCCCTGCACCTCACCCCTGCACCTCACTGATTCGGCCTCTAATGGCACAGAGGAAACAGCAGGGCCAGCGCCCTTTGGCTCGGCCCCAGGCTGTCCCAGCGAGGGGATGAGCCTCGGGTTTCTTCCCTTTCAGCGCGAAGTTTGGAAAGGCAATTCCAGGTTTCTCCCCAGCGGCCCCTACTGCAAGCTACAGGATATCAGCTAAGGTGAAAGAGTGTTTTGTGGCTGGGAATTGATGCAACAACGCCCTTTTCATAGCAAATATAAAAAAATACTTCATTCCTTTGATATACCTCATTTATTTATGCTTTCTATTATAAAGAGTAGTTATATTAGAAACACTGACCCTCAAATTTAAGTTACTGACAACTCTGACAGATCTCACCTATTTAAAAGAAAATTCTCCTCCAAAGCTTCTCTTCTCAATTACCATTTTTAAAATTGAAAATGTGCACATTTTATTTTTGTTCCTATTTAGCTGGCCCTTTTTTTTCCATACTGTGAGTACTTTCAATGTAACAGTTAATTTATCAAAAATGGAGAAACCCCTTTGTTCCAACATTGCCTTATCTGCCCACGCCTCTCATAATTTAGAAAGTTAACGAATCACTTAGAATCAGAGGTTTTAAAATATATATATTAAAAAGTGATTATGTGTATTACATCATTGTGAAAATAAACATTAAGGACATTCTATTCATATAACTTATATAAAAAAGCAGTTAATGCCATAGAAAATTATACAATATGCAAAGCTACTTTAGAAGGTTCCTGATAAATGCAAAGCCTTGGGAAGTAAAGCAAATAATGCACTGGAGATAATTTTGTTCCTTAACTAATTGCTTGGTACCATATGATGTACTCTGTCAGACAACTAGGGACTGTTCTCAACTGGCTGGGAATTACTGGCTTTGCAGGACAAGAATCAGACTCCTACCAGTTTGTTACACTGGCTCTGCAAGAATTGCTCTTGTTCTCTTGCAGGAGAGCCCTTGCTTCCTCTGGTGAGGGTTCAGAAGGGCAGAAGTGAGGAGCTGTACCCCTGGTGCAGCTGGTGGGGGCAGGTGACCTCTCTCTCTCTGAGCCCTTTTGAGGGTACAACACAACCAGAACTGGGCTTCTTCATGTAAGCAAATCGGGGTCTTCCAACTGACTGAGTAGAATTCTTTTACATGAAAAACTCTTCCTATCTTTTCAAACAGCATATGTGCTAAAAATGGGTTCCATCAAACACCTTTGGCTGCGCAGGGAATGCCCAGCATTGCTTTGCTGCAAGACTTCTCAACAACAGCGCTGGCCTCCTGCCCACGCAGCAATGCGGTGTGCTCTGTCCTGCCAGAGGGAGAGAACCAACCATGCCAGCACCAGGAACAGCAAACTTCTTACCTTGGCACGCTGGGAGGAGCCCGGCTGGGCCGAGAGGGAACCTGCGGAGGTCCTCCATGGGCTTCAGCACTAGGAAATGGAGGCAGCGGGCCTGGGCGGAAGGGGACTGGGGGAGCCCCCGACTGAGGGCCTGGAGAGGGGATTGCAGGAGCGGGTCCTCGGCCAGATAAAGGTCTGGTTGGGGGATTGTTTAGTGTCGGTCTCCTCGGAGTTGAAGGACTTGGAGGAGGTGATCTGGTGAAATATCAGAGATTTTAGAAGTTCAGTAAAGTGGGGGTTTGGGTTTTCTTTGATGTATTTTATTTTACTTTAAACAAAAGTTAAAACCTATGACAGATGTTTTTTATTGGCATTTTCTTTTGCTGTCAGTGTCAGAGGATCACATACAATTAAGTCTCACATGTTTCCCACTGACAACACACAAGCAAAGAGGTAAATATAATGGATTTTATTATTCAAGTCCTAATAATGTTTTGTTAAGTGGAATTTCTAGGACATGGAGCCTCAGATGAATTATTGTAACAGCTTGCAAAAGGAGGCCAAGTGGATACAAAACTAAGGTGACAGAAGCAGCTGCTATTTGAAGCATCAGAGAAGCTCTAAGTTCACTGGATTGTTTTTTGCAAGGCAAATATCCTGTCTGGTGCTCACATAAACATACCCACAGAATAGGTATATATGGGAAAATGTTTTGATTTTCCTCACAGATGTCATTAAAACCTGGAGGAGCATCTTCCCCAAAAGATGCTGACTACATCAGGTGATGCTGACTACATCTGCCTGTTCTGAATTTCATGGCAGTCCAGATCTGAGGCTCCTCACCTGCGTGCCTGCTGAAGCCACGAGTCGTCTACAGGAGGGGGAGCAGGGGTGGAGACAGTGCTGGTGCTGATGTCCCCGATGATGGCCAGGGCCTCCTTCAGGGCCTGGTACATGCGCAGGGTCTCGTCCCGCCGCTGCGCCTGCTCCGCCGACTCCTCCATCAGAGTGTTCTGGTCCTCAGAAGAATACAAGTGAGCCAGCAGCTCTGCGTTGATAAATTCTTTTACCTAGTTAATCAGACAAAAAAAAAAAAAAAAAAAAAAATCCAAACCACCAAAGAAATAAACAGAAATCTCTACGGAAAATACAATGCTGAACAAATACAGTGGGAGAGTGATGGAAGCAGGAGATTTAATCAGCTTCTCTTACTACCTCACACCAGTTCTACTGCAGTCCTGCATCTCTGAGGTGACACCTCTGCTTTACAGTTCATTTCAAACAGGTTTCCCAACAGCTCCCAGGAACCAGCTGGCATTATGGGCCATTTCTTAAAGGACTGACTGGGAAGTAAATGCCAGTACCATCAGATATAAATTCCCCAGGGAATGGGAATTTTCAGGCTTTATGAAATACCTGTCAATTACTTTCTTAGCAGCAATTTACCCTACTGTAGACAGTGTCTTTCATTTCCAGCAGTCTGTCAGATTCCAAATAACCCATCCACACATTCAAACTGAAGGGAGAAGTCTCCAAGTAATCTAATTTACTGTATTGATTTCCTGCTATGCCTGCCCTGGTTATGGAAACCTGGGCCACATTACAGGACATAAAAAGCTAGAGGTACTCTGATTTAATAGGACTGTGGTCTTATTTAACTGCTGACCTACTAAATCCTTGCATTTGAGCCTTTTGTTGCTGTTCTGATCT
The DNA here is from genome assembly GCA_013401135.1 of Cettia cetti. Lineage (NCBI taxonomy): Eukaryota > Metazoa > Chordata > Aves > Passeriformes > Sylviidae > Cettia > Cettia cetti. The sequence goes on from VZUI01072335.1 coordinate 120,777, forward strand.
ATTTCTCATCTGGTGCTTTGCTCCATAAAGCGTTTTTGAGCTGGAGATACTGATGATGACGCATTCCCAGGATTCTGATTACATAAACCTGAGCTCCATTTGCACGTGGGTTTGTGCTAGTTTTGTGACTTAAACCCAGGCAATGTTTGTGTTTAGACAAGGTCAGTGAGAGCAGTCAGGGAGTGCAGGAATGGGACCCTTTCTGGTCACCATGAATGAGCAGGCAGCCAGGACAGACCTCACACGGAAACAAAACCATATTGCCTGGGCTTGGCTGTCATTTCCCATTCACGTATGACAGGAGATGCACAAATTCTTAGCAAAGCCTGCAAAACTTTTCCATGAGTTTCATGCTGTTTTCCAGTAGATGGTACTGATCAAGAGCCAGAGTACACTACTTTCCTTGTGATTGCCAAAAACTCCACATTAAAAACAGATATCATAGTTAAACAGCATCACATTCTGCTTGATGAAATGAGCATTTTAATGGCATCACTTCAAAAAAAGAAGTCCTAAAATTAGATTAAGGCCAGAGCTGATTGTAAACGCATTGTTAAACCACAAATATCTGTTTGAAAAAAATCAGCCTGTGACAATTATCATGAGAGGTCCCTGTCTGCCATGGGCAGAGGATATGAGTAAATCCCTTAGCTCCTCTGGAAAGGGAAGACTGCTGTGTTAAGGATGGTTCTTGGATCAGCCTCCTGCCCTCCTATGCTGTACTAGACAGAGGAAGATCGTCCACCAGAGCCACTTTCTCCAGCTTGGAAATGGAAGGGAAAATGATGTTTACTCATATTTGCTCCTTTCAGGAAAGCAGATTCACAGGAATGGTTTAAAATATTTTCCTTCACAGACATCAGGCCTGCAGTCAAAGCTGAACTGTTGCAAGCATCCAAACGCCAGTGCCCCAGATGTGCCCTGGCACTCTGAAGTGGGGTAAGGTGGGCTTGGAACCTCACCAGTGGGAAGACAACATATGGCACTGCCTCAGATGCAAACACAATGCATTCCTTGACCTGCAGTTTGGCAGTAACAAGTCCTCTGGAGTTTTTTTCCTCAGCTGAGATCACTATCAGCACTGTTTATGGAGCACACCCTGACTACACTTAAGACCACCCCTCTTGTATAATCCAGGATACCAAGGCACCATGAAATACAAATTCATAGATGTGTGTTTTGTTTGGGCACATTTGAATTGGTAATGGTAACTCAATGCAGTTCTGTGTGGTAAATGCATTTTGTTTTAAGGTAATCAACATTCACCCTAGGGGAAGAACAAGGGATGCACTTGCAATACAGTAATCTAGGTTTAGGCCCCAAAATATGCTCAGGGACAGCATCTAATTATTTTCTGTACACTGAGTTTGAATTCGATACTTTCCTTGAATTGTAAGTATTTGTTTATGGGCCCACAAAGTGGAAAGAAGTTCTAGGAAAACTTGGGAGGTTGCAATTGTCATGGAAACAAATTCCTTGGGATCGATTTGTTTCCAGAGTTTTAGAGGCAACATGATGGGGCAGCAGAAAATACAGAATATGTTCATTAAGGGGGAAGGAGGGTGTTTTCATTTAACTCCTGGTGGATGGGTTGGACTTCTGAATACTCCAAGGAACACACACACAACTTAACAGGAACCACCTTCCATCACAGCTCCACTCCTTTCCAGATCTTTGCACAGCCTTTTGGCAGGGCTCAACACTCCTGATTAAACCATTTCTTTCTCTTTTCAATAGCCCTGATTTTTAAGAATTGCTATTTGACCTATTGTTTTCAATATGGTATTTTACTGCCTATGCTGTACAGAAATCAATTCATTAATGCTTGTAGTGTCACTCTTCACAGTTCTTTAAAATGCTTTGATTCTTTGCCACAAATTTAAATTCTAGGATGGAGGGGTATGCCTCAGCTCACTAGGAAGCCCAAATGCAGCTTGGGACTCTGAGGTCAGCTGAAAGGTAGCTGTTGTTTTAGGTGTGTGGTTTCTGTGTACCAGCCTGGCAGGCTTTATTAATGTCACCAATAGCTGATGAGACTGACAGCACAAAATCTTACAGTAATCTACTTTGGAGGGACACACACACTTCAGAGACCCCTAAACAATTCCAGATGAGGAGGTGAGTGGCAGAAAATTTAATGTAAGCTTTCAAAAGCAACTGCTCACTGAGCTCTGCTGTTTATGAAATGAAAGCTAAACCCCAGCCTTTCCAAGGGCACTGGAGATAGGCTAAGTCAAAGCAACGAGCTGCTGGCAACAGTCTGGAAAGAGCAGTGAGGACACACACTCAACTTAAGAAGTCTAGAGCATGGGTGATTTCCAGAAAAAAGGGCAGTTCCATTGTTCCCATGGTTTTTTGTAAAAACTCACCTGTGACTAGAGCATTACTTAGATCCTGACTCCCCTAAGCCCGAAGAAGTTAATGAAAAATCTCTTGCCTTCTTGCAAAAATTCTGCTCATATTAAATGTACCAGGAAATCCCACTGAAATTTCCTGTCCAACCACCTAACTTAAGTGCAACACAAATTCCACAGGGCTAATGAAATCCATCAGATGAAGGCAAGAGGTGGCTCTGAGTCAAAAGTAAATGCTACCTTCTAATCACATTTGCCTCACAGCATATTGCACTTGTAAAGGCTGATTGATTTGATGACCTCTCAGAAATGGTGCTGCTCAGAACTAGCAGGGGCTGTTCTTCCCATTAGTAATTTATATGGCAGCAATGGCACTAATATTAAGCTTAGTTTTCAACAAGGACCATTCAGAACTCAGCCAGGATGTGAAGGCAGAGATCCCACTGCAGTGGAAAAACAACGGTATCTCAAAGCCGCTTTTTTAACCAAATAATCTTCAGATCTAAGAAAGACACACACAATAAATCAACCAACCACATCTGCTTATCTAAACAACAGTGTCCAAAACTTCCAGATTTATTCCTTGAAAATGGTAACCTGAAAACATAAAGAAACCCAAACAAAATAAGAACTGCTTTATGAACCCGTGACAAAGGCCTGCAGATTGAAAATCAAGGAAGCACAACTCTGCTCTGCTGCTCTCACAGGCTGCCCACATGGAGCTCCCAATTCCTTTTCCTGTTATATCAAAAGCAAGACATCAAATAAAAACCAAAACAAAACCACCCCTACCTTGATTTACCTTTACATAATAACTTATGTTCTGATTAAGATGCAAATTAATTTAGTCTTTAGGATTTTGGGATAAGCACTCAAGGCAGTGTGCCAGCCTTTGAGAATGCTGCAAAACTTCCAAGTACTATGGAATATTGGAATATTTTGTCTACAAGTGTGACATTTATTCTTCTCTTTAGTACCTGCTGTATTCCAGAGGTGTGTTTGAGAGTGAGAGGTTTGACAGACACATTGAATGAATTTAGAACCATGGCTGCTACTTACATTATTGATCATGAGATGCATGATTGTTTTCGGTATCAAATCTCGGATACATTTGTTAATTATAGACATGTAGGAGTCCACAAGATTTCGAATTGTCTCCACCTGTCTTTCCAGCTGGGGGTCCATTGAAAAATTATCTGCTTGGCCATTCTCTTCAGTTTCAGTCTACAAAGAAGAAAAAAAAACCCAAAACCTTTCAGATTGCAGTAAACTTGAAATATAATTGGGGTGAAAACCCCTGGACTTAAACTGTAGTTATCCAGCAACATAAGTCATACAAAGACTATCCACTGGTTAAAATAGAAGTCTTGGCCTGTTTAACATTAGTGTTCACCATCATGAAATTTAGACCTTTAAAGTTTAATGCCAAATGAGACCTTTTGCACTAAGTAAATGTAAGTATTTCCGCACAGATTTGTAATTTTATGTTAAAGAATGTTTTAGGACAAAGATACACAGTGGTAAATATCTCACCAAGAAATTATCTCAGATCACTTACTGCAATACTTATTATCAAATCTTTTACCATTCACATTCAGCCAGCTGGACTCATGCAAGAAAGCAGCACCACAAGTCTGGATTTTGAATTTTAGCCCTCTGTGGGTTAAACCCACCCTTGTTATTTAAGGCTGACTCATTTGTGACAAATATTGCAGCTCAGCCTCAGACTTGTTAGATGTGAATAGCACCTATATAAACAAAGGGTTTATAAAAGATAACAGCAAAAGCATCATTGCTTCCAATGCTTAAAGCCGGATTATATATTTCACTTCTCTTTTTCATTGGACAGAAAAAACCTTCTTTGTATGTAAACAGTTGACCTAATTAAATACCAGGAATTTTAACTGGAAGCTAAAAGGCCTATACTTTGCTTCAGTTTGGCCTGTATAAATAGAGGTAAACCTTTTATATAGTAACCTTTTGGTGAAAATCAAACTACTGTGAGGCTCAAAGATGTCAAAAGAATTGAATTTCTTCCCAGAGAGTACAAAGAACAACATACCCCGAACACTGATATAATACTTCTTCCTGGAAACCACCACCAGAGCATTATTAGCACCAACTATAAAATTTAAATCTGCTTTGTGGGTACCCAGAAGCATAAAATCCTAGAATCACAAAGTGCTTTGGATTGCAAGGGGCCTTGCAGCCCATCTCATTCCAAGCCCCTTTCCAGGCAAGGACATCTCCCACCACACCAGGCTGCTCAGTGCCTCATCCAACCTGGCTTTGGACATGAAGAACACAAAGAAACAGAAAGCAATTGCAAAAACTGAAGAAGCCAATAAGGAGAACGAGTTATGTATCAGCCAGAGCCCTGCCAGCACAGCTCCATTTACAACAGAGCTTTTAGCTCAAACTGGCACATGGCTGGTGCTTCTAAGATTTCTGGAGCAGCTGAGATCACTATCAAACCCACCATTAGTGCTAAATATGCAAACGTGTCTCCAAAGAGGCTTCTCCCTGCAGGAAACTGGGCCAAGAAGGGATTCCTTGGTTAATGTCCTAGTGCAGGGTCTGCTTCTGCTCACGCAGCATTGGCAGGTAGAGCACTTGTAACCTTTTAAACTACAGCTTGATCAGTCCAGTTTAAATGACATGGTGTGCTGTTTGTGATGTGCTGTTATAGTTTCGTTAAGAAGTAAGACCCAATGTACCATGTAGAAACAAAGCTGAGTGTTTGTAAGAGAACTTTCTAAAGTACAAGTGAATTATTGCAAAAGCAGCTGATCTTTGAAAATAATTAGCTGTGCTTCCTAAAAATCTTGTGACTGTAGAGGACACTGAAAGAGCTCTTGATGAAACAGGGTTTTCAGTGCTGTAACACTGGTAGATTCTACCTTATAAACCTTGATCTTTTTGTTAATAAACTGCATATAGCCAAAAGTCACAGTGCAAAGACTATTTTCCTTAGCCTCCATGTCTAAAGAAAAAGTAATGGTAATTTCCCCTGTGAAATATCAAATAAATAGAAAATCATACATCTATCATCTATCTCCAGATTTTAGCCAAGTAACTGCAGACCAAAAATGCCCCCTTCCCAGTTCCCCTGTATTTGACATCTATTTTCTTTCTTTTCTTCTTTGCTGTCTATATAAAGTGCAGATTGTTCATGAATTTTTTTCCTTGTATTTTTTTCCCCTCTTTAAATTACAGATTGCCATAAGATTCCTAACTGGCTAAGCAGCAAAGTGACAGATGTTTATCATTATCCTCATCAAGAGAATGTAAAGTAAAAATAGTAATTTGTCTCTGATCTTTAAGGCAAAGGATAATAGTCTCTTGTTTGAAACTGTAACAGAACTGACTTCATACTGTTGATTTATTTTCTCTGAAAAAAATAAAAAAAATCAATCTTTCATGACTTCACAGTAATTTGTTATGAAAGCTTCTGGCCATAATATTGCTAATGATTTGATGTCTCAACTGAAGACTTTTCATGCCAGAAACCATCTTGTTTGCATCGTATCATGCAGATGGAAATGTGCTTCCAGCAGATTTCTGTGCCCTCCAGGACACCTCCAAGCATCAGAAAGCTTTCTTTGCTCTGCTGCCTCTGCTCTGTGCCAACAGCAGCAGCCAGAAATGAGGTTGCCTGGTAAGGCTGGGCATCACAAGGGTCAGAGATGCCCTATGCTACCTCCAGGCCATTCTTTCACAGCAGCTCTTGTCTTTCTGAGCCTCACAGTGACTCCACATTCAGTGCAAGTCGTCCCTCAGCCCAAACCCCTGCTGCTCTTTCGTACAGCAAGGCTCCTGCAATGAAAAATCTGCCCAGTGAATAAACCCAAAGCAGAACACAGGAGCAAACCCTCCCAGCTCTCTGACCACTGTTAACAGAATGGCCAAGCTGAGCAGGAAAGGAGAACAAAGAAGGTGCAAACAGGTTTTTATGCCTCCTCTCAGAGCAGCCAAGGCAGCCCCAGTCCTTTCAGCTCCTCGTCCCCAAGCCAGAACTCACAAGTTCCAACACCAAGTGTTAAGTGACAGCACATGAATCTGGACAAAGTTTTTAGTCAGTTGACTCTTGCTTAATACTGCTATTAATTGTTGACAGGAATGGAATATTTCTACTTCAAAGGAACGCAAATGTAATTACTTTAGGTAGTTCTGTAAACCTCTAACAAAGAAGCTAAGGAAGAAGCTGGAGTGCTAAAAAACAGGTAAAGGAAATTAATTCATCTGGGAAGGCTCTAAATCAGAGTATGTGATGAAAACACACCACAGCTGCAAAGAAGCAACAGGTGAAAAAAACACAGATGAAGAACAGGTAAGGTGGGAGCCAGGGTGGTGCTTCCATACCCTTAACAACCCCACAAACCTCCTTCCCCCTTCTGCTCCCTGCACTTTAGAAGACTAAAAATATTGATCCCCTGCACTCTTCTGTGGGTCTCACCTGTCTTTCAGAAGCTGCTCTGTGATCCCTGCCTAAAAAGGTGCTACTGAAACCCAGGGTACACCACTGCTACTCTGCAACTTCTCTGCATTTAGACACCTTCTGTACTAAGAGTGTGTTAAGGATTAACTAATGTGTCATACCAGAGCAGACTAAAAACTGCCTGTGAAATCCAAACCACTTATGTTTGTGGGAATTTTACTGCTGGCTGCAGTGGGACTCGGATTTCATATTTCTACCAGAAAAGTTATCGATCTTCTGAAGATTGTAAACTTGCTGCTGCAAGAGGAATGATTTAGTGTGGTACTGGGGATGCAGGCATGAGGAACTGTGTGCAATCCAAAACAGAGGAGTAATACCTTAGGATATCAGGGTAATTTTTCTGATTGTAGAAATTATAAGCGAGTTCAAGAATGTCCCAAGGAAACTTAATGAAAAGTGATTCCTTCTGAAATTCACAGTAAAACTGGGTAACACACTGAAAACTGGTCCTGAGCTGGCCACACAGAGAGAGCAATACTTCTAATTTCCATGATTTCATTACATTCAGGGCAGCTGCCAGCATATTTAAGAATGTCTTGTATAACATTCCTGATGTCAGTTCCAAGAAGGAGCATTTGTCTAGCATTTGCATTAGAGAAGTATATCAAGCAATTTTCTGTAATCAAAATGGCATTCTATTAACAATGACCAAGAGGAAGCAGACTGGAAGGTGACTGACTCAAGGGTGAAAATCAGAGCAGCAGCAAAGCCATGCTCTGTACAGTAAGAAATATGTCCACGGCTGCAGTAAGAAATTACTCATTTAAAAGCTGCTTTCAGCTCTTTTATTTACAGTTCCAAGTTTATAACAATAATGACCACCTGAGAATTAATTATGCCAGCCAGATTGTATTTATGTTTTAATTCACAGCTGCTGAAAATACATATAAAATCTATTTTATGTATCCCTGTCCAAGTAAGTTTTTTCTTTAATGCACCAACTCTCAGCACACTGCAGTTGTCCTAACCCCCTCTGCTTTTCCCTAAATCTTTACAATTGATTCTCTCTTCATTGCAGTTTGATGCTGGATATATAATTTAGCTAAGATCCTCTCAGCTGTACATAGCGTGCTTTTTGCCAGAAGACTGCTGCAACCACATGATGGCTTCACACAGTGAGGTTTTCTTACTGGAAGGAACCACAAGTAAATGACAATACATTACTTTTGTGTATTTACAACAAAGCAAGCAGCAGAAAAAGAACACTTCCCGGGTAGCTTGGAAGCTGTCCTTTTCCCTCACAGAGGGTGACTTTGCCACTCTCTTCCATGCTTTCAGCATGTCCTGACTTTGTACTGCTGTTCCCTTTACTGAGCCACCCACAGGCTGCTCCTTTCAGCTGTTATGCCTTCATTAGCAGCCTTGAACTGCTCTAAGCAGAGGTTGTGATCTGGCTTTGCCTCACACACACCATCTCTCTCACTTCAGAGACCCCAGAAGAATGATACACCTTCTAGTGCTATTTGGTTCACAAGTATTTCACTCTCTGGATTAGCTTAAACAATCACTCTGATTCTTCTCTGTACTTACAGACATTGCCCAGCACAGATCATCAGCTAAATCCTCCTGCTGAATGCACACACTGCTCCCCAGGTACCTGCCTGGCTTTAACCATGCCAAACATTCAGAATCTGTCAGGCTCTCTCCCTGCCTTATTCCATAAAGAATCTGATTGGGAACTGTGAGACTGAGAGGAATGATGTATTACCAGAACTCCAAGAAACCTGGACTTTCTTTCATCTCACAGTTCTTAACAGGTTGGTAACTAATCAAGGCAAATCGATCCAATCTCCTTTTTGAGCAGGGATTCAGATCTTGTAGGTATTAACACAGACACCACACACATTTCAAACTTCAGTAAAGCTTTCTGACACAATCTCAAGTGACATTTTCATTACTGGAAATGTGCTTTCCCTGCACTTACTGGTTGGATGCCCATTGGCATAGAAAAGCTGTCAATGGCTCGCTGGCAAACTGGAGAACTCTATCAAGGAGACTTTCATATGAGCTGTGGTTTATAATGTGCTTAATAAAGTCTTAATGCTCAGCATGGTGGGTTATAGCCTGTGTTTATCACACATGAGAAGAAACTGGAAGGGAATGTGAACAAGTTAGATGACAAGACCAGAGTTCACAATGACCTAGAGAAACAGGTTCAAAATCTAGATGAATTCATTATGAAGAGAAAGTATCTGACTGTTGGACTCAACATCTTTGTTTCTCGTGTTATTCATCCTGACGTTGTCAAGGGGAAAAAGAAGCCTGAACTGCCACATTTGACTTCACAGATTCTCCTGAGTTGGAAGGGACCCGTAAGGATCATCAAGTCCAACTCCTGGCCCTGCACAGGACACCCCATGGATCCCACCATGGGGTTCCTTAGACAGGAATAAACCCTTTATAAACATAGAGTGTGAGAATGGCCACTTAAGGAGCAGTTCAGCAAAAAAGGAGCTGTGTCCACAGTGCAATATAAACGGAACATGAGTCAATAATGTCTTGCTATTATGAAATCAGTCCAGGAATTGTGCATCCAGTGCTGATTATCAGACCACCAGAAATTTAAGGAATGTTTTGAGAGTGTTCACAGGAAACCACTGAAGATGGTTCGGGGCTCTGTAAAATATTACCTGAAGGGAAAAGGTAAGAGAAATTGGGACTGATGAGTTCAAAAGAAATCACTCGTGGAAGGGTAGAGATGAGCATCCTTGCAGACAGCATAAGATGTCAAATAAATATCTGGAAAGTGTTATATGTAAGAACAGTGAAGCACAGAAATAGATGGACTAGGAGATCTGTAAATCTCTTCCAAGGATTAGAGCAACATCCCTCAGAAAAGACCTAGGTACAGAGACTTTTCCTTGAGAAAAAGAAATAGGCAACCTCTCACATCCCTTCCATCCAGGGGGTGCTACTGGGTGCACAGTGCTGTGAAATTACCCACAACAATACAACAAGAAGAGGGATTTCTGAAAATACAAAAAAATAAATTTAAAAATTTTAAAAATTACACTATCTTCTACTTTTTGTTCTATGCAAAAATCAAGTAAAAAATGAAACCTTACTGTGAACAGTTTTCTCCCCTCAAAGAATCTGCACTCCAATTTCACCATTTGCTGCCATGTACGTCTCTCACACAAAGGACTTTTACATAACCCTCCCTGCACTGCAAGTTTTGACTGGGGGCCAACAGCTGCTTCATGCCTTTCAGAACAGACTGCTGGACAAGCAAAAGCAGAAAGAGGCTGGCATAAGGAAAACAGCACCTTTGTTTATAAAACAAATACTACTTTGGAATTTGCAAACTTTTCAGTCAAAGAATTTCCTTGTCATAACAGCGCATGAAGTGCCCCATATTTATAAGAGCACATTAGAAAAAAAATTCTAGGATATGAGATCCTATTGGCATGGTATTTGCTATTATTTCAGCATAGAAGGATGTCAGTGGATATACGGAAGTGGATATTGGGAAGTTGCAAACGTGGTGAGTTACCCTGGAATTCAAGTCACGATGATGATGATGATGACTGCAAGTGTAACGATTGGCCCTGATGATGTTCAGGCTGAAATTTATTGTGGATTTCTTACCAAATGCATGAAACATATTCTCAGAGACAGCAGCCTGATCCAGCAGTGGCCATTAACTGTGAGGGGAATAGGATCATTTGCTGTGAAAGGAGGCAATCAATGGGTGGAGGCATCAGCCGGACATGTGAGGATTAAAGGATTAAAGCTACTGGCTGTGGTATGCAGTCCCCTAAAGAACCAAAACAAATACAAGTCCCAGAGTTTCTACCAAAGATGATGAAAACAGAAAGCAAGAAAATTAGTCATCCACGAGGCTGATCAGGGAAGTATTAACACAAACACTGAAATCAAACCCTGCCTCTCTTCTCTGCTATTTACCTCCCTTACTTAGCAGTAACCATGCAAGAGAGGGTCCCTAACAAAATTCTCATTATTCCAGCAACAGTGCACAAGGCTCAGCTGAAGGATTCCTTTAGGAAAAAGGAATTTTATAATTTTTGAGATTAAAATGGGGCAAGTAAGTGCTCAGTGCACAGACAGGGGCTGAGTGAAATACTTTGCCTGACATGACATGTTTGAAGTGTAGCTTATGACTTAACGTGTCTGACTAGAAGAGTTGCACTTTTTTCACCAAATGTGACCATTTCAGGGGTTGGTACCCAGAAAAATGAATTAAAATCATAATTCTGTTTGAAATGAATCCTGTACTGTACTCCTATTCCATATTCCCTCCCCATTTGTTCCAGCTGAGGTGGTAACATCTGGGTACTTAGCAGCGTGGTTGAAGTAAGTGTAACTGGAGGAGGAGGAGGAGGAGGAAGAGGAGGAGAAGGAGGAGGAGGGCAGCAGATCCGTGTGCAGATCTCTGTGCATTCCGGGAGGGATGGGCTTGGAGGGGCCTTGCACTGGGGGAGCTCTGTACAGCATCCAGTGCCGGGCTCTATAAATTACAACCCTGTCTTTTATTTTTACTTGATCTAATGCAATGTGTCCCCTATAACTCTGCTCTTTTCCATAATTAATGGTTTCTAGGAAAATATTCTGAAATTCTCCCCTGATAAGCACCTAGACAAACTTGATGTTTCCTCTCTGAGACACAAAAGAGGACGTTAAACTGTTTTCACCCCCACATCCCTCGAGCCATGAGAAGTACCAGATCTGTCTCTGCTGGGCCAGACTAAGCCCTGGTTCACCACAAACTTGGTGCAGCACCGACAAATGATCTCCATAGTAAATGATGCAAATAAGAAATGTCAGCATGTTCCAAAATTCCTCACTTAATCTTATTGCCAGTTGTATAGTCTGGATAATCAGTAAATAAATCCCTCTAACTTTGCTCAAACCCTTAGGGGGTGAATACACAGAGAGCACTTTCTAATTCATTCTCATTAAGCTTCCCAGCTCTAAACGAAGTAATTTCCTACTTTTCCTAGTATCTGAATTTTCCACTGGCCTCTGCAACACCTGATTTAGCAGCAATGATTTCTCACTTGTGATTTCTCTTTCGAACTGGCATTGTTCTTTTTCCTCACACATATGCTTGCTGGAATAGCACGAATCAGCAAGATTTAAAACCTCCCATTCTCAAGTTTGCAGCCCCTAAAGGGAAATTGCAGTCGTGATGCCAAGGAACACAGTCGTACGTTATTTGACTTTTCCTCGGCCAGGCTGACAGCAGAGGGGGAGGAAGGGAGGAAGGAAAGGGGAAGGGAGAGGAAGATGGCATTTTAATAGCACCCACACTGGTTTCACACAGTTGGATCCCTGTGCTCCGGAGCGGCGCCGTTTCTGTTCCCCCTTGCCTCACATTAAGCCAGCGCTGCTCAGCCAGGCTCTATGGGAAGGGTTCTCAATCTTGCTTTCCCACCATGGACCACATTGTAGTATAGAAATCTGTCTTGTGGACAACCCCCTAGCCCACCTTTTACCCCGAATTTTGACAGCCCATTACCAACTCAAGCCTTGAAGGGACCACCCCACCCACATCCCAAATGTGACTGAATGAGGCACCATTCCTGCCAGGACAAGATGGATTATCCCTCCACCTCTTGGTCCAATTCTCATAGACTCTGTAGTACCCACAGTAATTGCCTAGCTGAAAAAAAAAATTAGTAAGAAAGAGGAATGTATTTAATCTAATTTAGTAAGTGGACACACAAGAACCACCAGCATCTTATGTTGATAAATCTGCCTTTCCCAGATGTTAATAATATCCCAAACATAGCTTGGCCGGAGTTTTCATCAAAACATTTCATTTGATAATTCAGGTCGTAAGATTCAAAGTTCTCATCCACATCAGTGTGTTTTCCCTCCCTCTGTCAGGGCTTATGGAAAAAAATTCTGGCAGGAACTCTTACCCCAGCAGAGCATCAATGATCACCATATCCATACTCTCCATTTAAGGTCCCCTTTAAAGCTGCAAGCAAAAATGGGACCTGCAACATTCCTGTAGCAAAAAACCCTCAAAACAGAGCAGAAGAGGAATTTGAAAACTTTGAGTGCTTTACTGAAATGTAACAAATATTTCTAAACAACAACAAAAAAAAATCATCCATAGAGGAGCATTTTGGATTTATGCCACCAAAACAGAAATTGAAAATTACTGGGTAAAATAATTTTCAGAGTAAGCAATGAGTTCTGAGCAATTATGCTGTACATAACATTTATGACATGGCTTCCATTTTGTATAACTCTGACAAACCCCTTCTGTGTATTTTATAAAAGCAGTGGAAAAAGAAATAATTTTTTTCCTCCTAAAAGTAAATTTTATTTAAGAGAAGGTGAGAGTTTGGTAAGTTAATACACATGTTTGTAAGCAACAAACATAAACACTTCATGTTATAAGACCACATTCCCCTTGGCACAAACCAAAATGAAACTATAAGTTTAAAGCTTAAATCACTCTGACCTCGTCTCTGTGGGGAAGGTAAAGAACATCAGTGACTAGGATTGTGACATTAGGAGTTTACCTTTGCAGTTAAAATTACCTGGCTTTGCTGTTGCCACAAACAACCCTAACTTGGCACCTCAGTTGGTTATTTCTATAATTTAACTTTTTTTAATGGCCTGTGGTGTTTTCAGTTCAAAAAGATTTATTGTCTTTCCTCCTTCTGTCACTGATCAGCAGCAAAAGGTAAAGTGGAGACTTTCTTCACAACAGCGCCAAGGAAACCCTGTCCTCGTGGCAGCATGATGAGGGAAGCAGCAGCTCACACACACAGTCCTGAGGGTTACAGCTGCTTTTGTCAAGAAGAAAAAAACTGCCACCCCCATGAGGGCTCTCCCTCTCCTACTCCAGGGTTTGTGCCTGCTGAACAAAGCTGGGGGAAGAGCCATGGTTTAAGGTCTTATCCCAAGGACACAATGTCTCACAGTGGAGCTACAGACACGGAATTTCCCTCTTCTTCCCCTCTGGTTCTAAATGTTTTCTGCAATGAAATTACTGGGAGACAGATATATCCAAGGGCAGGCATGGAATTTGAACCCATGGCCTTCTGGCTTGGAGGTGAGACTATTCCTAACTGAGCCAAAGTGACACATACATAATATGCTTTCAAGGTTTTTAGAGAGCTCTGTCATGATTTAAAAACACTAAGTCTTTGTGGTACAAACCACAGGGCAGGAAAGAGCTGGGGCTCCCTTTTTACTGCTAATTTTAGCCGATGAATTGTTTATAATCTCCTGCAAAATACATAAAGCCTTATTCTGCCTTAAGCTAAGAGAGAACAGCCTTTCAAAACTGATTCTTAATTATACTGTTCCCCTGCTAGATGGGATGGAGGCAGGTTCCAAAATTGTGTCAGAGTATATGAAGTGATAAAATGAGGATGGGTGAGCTATTTTTAAACATACTCAAAGACTTTGAGGTCAAAATCCCTAATTTATAGCCTTATGACTGTATTAAAACTCATGGACTATTAAGACCTTCGTGGTAGACTTGAGTATCATTTCATTTGAGGCACCCTCTGCCTTCAGAGCCATGTATTCCCTACCAGTCTGCCAAACTAGGGTGCCCCAGGGAGCCACCTTTAAGCACAGGTTATTTCCCTGCTGTAGACAGGCTTTTGGGAGATAAAGGGGATGAGACACTTCCAGCCCAGCACATTCCCTCCTCCTCTTTTTTCCCAAGACATTCTGCAAGTGAGAGGCTTGCCTTTCCAGATGGCCAGGAAGTGAGCGGGTTAGAGAGTTGGAGGGATCTGAGGCAAAAGCACATAATTGCTTCTTACTCTGCCCAGTCTGGGAACCCAAAACAGCCTCAGGCCTGGTGATATTTGCTCAGCACAGTCATGATTCCCATTTGAACAGGGCAGCTGGGCACCTGCTGCTCAGGAACAACAGGTTTAAACAACACTCTTATGTCCTCTCCTACAGCTTCTTCCCCAGCACAGGAAAAGGACTCCAGAACAAGTCCTGAAATACATTTTTGACTGTTTGGAAAATTCAGACTTGTACCAAAATCATTGTTCTACTCGTGTAAATCAACCATGCACAGGCATCACCTGGGAAGGACTGGCCCTGCCTCTGCCCCACAAGCTCCCCAGCACTGAGAGTACCACTCCTAATCCCAGGTTTGACTCAGGATGAGTAAAAGCTGTCACCTGCTACACACACATTGGTTTCTTTCAGTTATGATCAACATATACACCATTTTTTTAATAGAAAAAAGGCCACACAGTGAGAAGAAAACAAATTGGAAAACTCCCTGACTCACAAGTTGAAGTGGAAATAACTCTCAGATCCTTTTCCCCATTCTGCATCACCTTTAGGTGTATCTTACTCTAGAGGCCGAACAAGTGGCAGCAAAGGCTTTAGGGCTCTGAGGACACTGCAAAATTATTTGCACCATTTGCACTGATCTTTCCTAACTGAGGTAAGGTTTTATGGGAAGCCACTGCACAGAGAGGAGCTGCTCTTCTGGAAAAGACCAGATGCAGGTTGGAAACACCAGAGGAAGACAACAGATTCTAAAGCTGTTTTCAGGTGAGGGGTTTTTTTGCAATTGCATTTACTGGAGCATCATTTAAACCTATAATTTTTTCCATTTGGATTTCTATGCAGTGATGCATAACATAAAATACTAATGAACTGTAGATGGCCCAAATAAAAGCAAAAACTAGTCAAAACAAAACTCAAATCCTTTTCTTGATTGCATATGGATTTTTTAAGACATAAAACCATGTAACAAGCACAAAACAAAAGCCTTGTAATAAAAAGGTTTAGTACAAAAAAGGCCAAGTGAACAGTTGAAAAAAAAGTGTTCTTGGTTCTGTTAGTAATTAATGTACACTCATGTTTCAATCAAAAGGAGTCACTGGAAAGGGTTGTGCATTTTAGCTACCAGAAGATCACAATGCATTTATTATCATGAGAGGGTCTCCCACTTGGAGCAATGCCGGATGGATCCATGTTCCTACTTAGGCATTTTGCACATATTTCATATTTTTACAAATTCATGGTATTAGTCCATCCTATTAAAGTCTAATTCTTTCAGAACTTCCCCGTGTCAGTCTGAAAGTCTTTACCATTGCAGGAGAATGTGGTGAGTTCAGGGACACTTTCTCTCCCTGAGGTCACGAGCTGTCATTCTTGGGTGGATACACCCCCCCATTCCTTCCATGGGAATTGCTCCTTTCAGGAATTGGGCACAATCCATCCACAACTACAGTCACCAGGAATCTCCTTCCCACTGGGATCTATTTGAGACTCCAACTGCTTTCTTACATTTCTGGAGTGGCAAAATCAGTTTTAATGCTTTTCCTACAGGTGCCCTTCACGAGTTTGATTTTCAGGCACAAAGAATTCCTTGACTCCACACTGCACCACAAATCATCCTTCAGCTACATCCTGTACTCCTGCGTCCCACTCTGCTTCCAACAAAACCCCTGCCAGAATTCCCACCGAGTTTAATAGTCCTGTCCTATCCCCCCCCCAACTTCTAACTGAGGTTAATTTCTTTTCTCCAAGTATAAACAGAAACCAGCAGGTAAAAAAGTTTTGTCTAATGTGGCACTAAGGCTGTGGAATTTACTCCCATGTGAGAATAGCACAATAAAGTCATTTGTTTTAAAGTAAATTGAAAACATTCCAGTCTTCTCAGGCTTACAACTATTAACTTTGGTTTCTGCTCAGCACTGTAGAATGTCTGGCATCAAAGACACTTTGTACATTGCACTGAACTTGCACTGGACACTGTTAGTGGACCATTAATCACAGCAAACAAAGATCCCATGCAAACACAGAAATTACTGATTTTTCACATGTTCAGCATGGCCTAGCAAAGGTTAACACCACAGCTGCTGGATACTGCACATTTTGAGGCATGAAGTGTTGACAAGGCATCTGAGAGCATGCAGATTTCTCAATTGATAATTATGTATTCCACATTAAACAATTCTTATTTGTGCCTAATGCTGTCTAGCATTAGACACCTACCTCAACATGAACTAGCACAACTTCAATTCACATGCCTACAAAAGCATGTTCTTCTTCCACCCACACACAGATACAATCTGTGAGTGCAGGGGCAAGGGTTAGTGGCAAGAAAATCTATGAGGATGTGATCCAAGGTTCACAGGAACCACTGCTGAAGGAACTGAGAGCTTATGGAAACAGGCACTAGGAGATTAACTTGCCTGAGGAAATGTGGGAGAGGGATGGGAACTGAACCAGTAGAAAAATGAAAGAATCTGAAAACAAAAACCACTCAGTGGCCAGGGAAGCAGTAAAGAAAGCGCAGAAGAAGGACCATGGTCTGGAATCACAGGCAGTGTTTCAGGGTGCAGCTCACTGATAATGTCAAAGGAGAAATTTCTGTGTCACAGGAGGAGAGTGAATTACTGGCACTCACAGGCAGTTCTCTGTCATCCAGAGCAGGACAGAGGAAAACCTCAGCCATCAGCCTTGAAGCTTCCCATTTGACAGGATGATTTCCATTGCGTTCCTCAGACCACACTTTCACAGACAAAATTCTTGCACCAGCTTTCTCAGGTGAGAGAAACCTTACTGCAAAATCATCATTCTCTCCTAACCAGGGCAGGAGATGGGAATGGAAGCAGTGAGGGAATAAATTGCTACCTTCGAAAAACCAAACCAAAAAAACCAAAAACCCCAAACCAAAACTAAAACCAAACAAATAAAAAACTTAAAAAAAAAATTAAAAAAGGAAGGAAGAAAAAAAGGAAGCTATGCAGAATCCCCTGAAATTATAATGGATATCCACCCATATCCAGATATCAGCTCCCAGTAATGCAGCAGCTCCTGCTACTGCCCATGGAGTGGGTGCAGAATCACAGCATGAAAGAACCAGCATGGTACTTGGTTCTGGGGAACAGCGAGTGCAGCACCCAGACTCGACAAAATGACAATTGATGCAAGTACAGGCTTGTTAGTCAAACCATGACTATATGCAAGACTTTTGAACATGCTTCTAAAGAGAGACCTTAAATAAAATTTTAAAAAGAAAAATAAAGATGGCAGAGCATGCCAAACTCAGCAAATTAACTGATTTTCCTGACTAAAAAACTTGACAGATCTTTGGTTCAGCAAAGTGATACCCTTAGGAGACTGGCAAATAAGCTTATAAAGATGAGTATTAATGAAAGAATAGTGCAGTAAAACCACTCTCTAACAGATGAATAAGTTCTAATGTGGAAAAAAGAACTAGCAGCCTTGAAGGTTTTATTAATCAAAGTGTTGAATGGATGGGTCTTACTAAAATAAAATAGCATGAACTTGCCAGTTAAATTTGATTCTGCCCATTAGACAGAATTGTGAGGTAGTGTCAACACAATGGGAGATTGAACACTGTTCTGGAAGTCATGGATAACTTCAAGGATTGGAAAAACAGAAACAGGATCAAATCATAGCTATATGCTGACAGACCAGTGACAGCTGCTGCACGGGACAGGGAGCTAATCAGCTGGCAATAAAAATGCAAAGGAAAGGCCAGGCACATCCAAGTGGGCATCAGATGATTCCAAGACACTGCTATGGTGTGGCCACGGAAGGAGCACAGCTGCTGGTGGTCTCTGTTCTGAGCATGCATGTCCAGCTGATGTTAACACTTTTTTGTACAGGGCTGATGGAGGAGGCCAGGAGACTTCTGGTGACAGATAACACTTGACACTTCCCCTATTCCCAGGGCTGCTGCACTATTTCCTTAAGAGTCAAATGAAACTGCACATTGAGAACAAGAGTATTTTATTTTCATTGCATTGAAACTGCTTTTCAGTCTCCCTTGGGTAGAGCAGTGCAGCCTCTGAGAGCCCTGGACAGTTAAATTGGAATAACTTCTGCCTCTTATATGAACTATAGGGCCCTCTTCCTTCCTCCCCCACGAGATCCTTGTTCATGTTCCAAATCATACTCCCCTGCCTTCAAGCTGGAATGGGCTCTGCAGCAGCTCTCATGTTAAGCTGGGGAGTATATAAGGGAGGAAAGAGGGAAGGGATTTGGATAGTGTTCTCCAAAAACTCCTGTGCACTCACTGATCCACCCAAAGCTGCTTCTGCTGCTTAGTGGAGCTGGAAAAAGAGGAAATGTGGCCTTTGGAGAAGACTTCTCTTAGGCTACTGGGCAAGGAAATTATTGTTTGAGCACTTTCTGCATGTGGCAGGAGAAGCAGTGCATGTTCCACAGGTGTGCGCAGAGCAATTTAGGGAGCCTCATCAGACTAGAGTAGAGCAGCAGTGTAAGGAAACAATTCCTGCCTTTTGAAGCAGGATTTTCCCATTGCTGTCTCCAAACTGGAGGATCAGTCCTCTGTGTTTTCACCTTGTGAGAGAAGAGCAGGCAGCTGAAAAGGCAGGTAAATAGCTGACTACAGATCTCAATGCTCCCGTGGGCTGCTGGTTACAGCTTCCATGTAATGGAGGAGGGAAGGAAAAACTTTATCCAAGACCCTAAAATTAACATTTTAAGTGATGAAAGCAAGTTGAACTGGACTATCAGTACTAAGGACACTTGAGACAGTGACCATGTCTGAGACTGATCTCATCTAACAGAAGGCTGCTTTAGATTTATTGGAAGATCAAATGATGCACTTGAGGATCTGCTACTCCAGCTAAAACTCCATATCCACCTCATAAGAAGTTTTGGGGTGTCTTTCAGAAGGGGAATGGTAGAAAGGGGTGAGAGAGAGGTGAACTCCTTAAAATACAATTTGTTTTCTGACTAGCTTTCTTTCATAAGAAAAAACCAAAAAAGACTGCATTTTAAATTACAACCATACAGAGAAGCTCTCTCAGCCCCAGAAATTCATCCTACATGTTGATTAATAATCAAACTACTAGAGCTTTAGCATGAAAAATGGGCTAGGCTTCAACTGAAGATTGCCTGCAGCTAATGATGCAGTGGAATGAACATTTTCATTCCAGCTAAGCCATTCCTATTCCTGTAAAAATAAAGAAATCCAATCTTGGGTTATGAAAAAGACTCGTCGAATTCTGCATACTTCTTGGGTTAGAGTAATGCCCTGCATCTTACCAGACCTGTAAACACAGAGCATGTTACCTGGGAAGTCAGACTCCCATATGATTGCACACACGTACACACAGAGTGTAAATAAATATCTGAGGTGAGGTCAGGGAATGGAAGAGAAGCTGGTAAGAGCAGCCTAGAATTTCACACGGATGGGCACATTACTGAGTTGGTAGATTTAACATAGCTCCTGTCCCAGGCTCAAAAATGTAAAATCTAATAAAAAACCCCACAAGGAAGTGCAGTGGGCTGCACAGCATCTGCCTGGCAAGGCGGCTGACACAGGCACAACTTGCCCGGAGATCTCCTTGTGGTTCAGCCCCTGGCGCCATCAGTTGGGCTTGAACTCAAAAGCTGTGGAGGGAGGTAATTAAAAGTGACTCTGCAGCACTGCTGCAGCCACTGAAAGTGGGTGGAAAAGGATTCAGGCATATGCAAGGGAAGGGATGTGTCTCTCCAACTCTAGTGATTTCCATTATGGAAACACAGCACTTTACAGCTTTTAACCTTTATGCCGCTGAAGTCAACTATCAACATTCTTGGAAATTTTGTTTTCATTTCAGCACATGAAATGCAAACTCCAGTTTGGGTAATGTCAACAGCACGTTCTCCCTTAAACCACAAGGAAGGTGCAGAGTTGAAAAAGCAGCACAAGGTGGAAAGCTGAGAAGTGGAATTACACACACACACAGTGATCACCACCAGCACATCCGCTGGCCAGAAGAGTGATTTTCAAGACTATGGAACTCAGAGAGAGTGTGAGGGAAAGCCAGGAGGTTCAAACCACCCTGCTGGCTGCAGGAACAACTATTAAAAGAAATTAAGAGGAAAGTCAGACCCCAGAAAGAGCACAAGACACTGTGTTCCAACTCTAACCAGCTGAAGGAAAGTTTATATAAAAACAATCACTTCGTTAGTGACTCATAAGGAAAGAATCCCGGAGCTTTCTTCAGGGAAACCCCAGTAAATAACATGTCTAAAAACACATTAAGATGGTGCTGTCTGTTCTGTTACAATATTCAGTCCACATGATAAAACCTTTGGCAGAAGAAGAACCTTCTGAGCACAGATCCTTTTGGGAAACCCAAAAAGAACTGCTGTGGCTGCTTGCTAAGTCTGCCTCATATTCCAGCTCTTGTGTGACATGTCTAATACAAACTGGGAGAAAGCGGGGAAAAAACTGCTTTTTGTTACAGCTCCTCTCTTGACTACATGCAGGTGCACTCTCAAGATAAATAAATGCCTGCAGGTTTAAAACTAAATGTTACGTTCAAATATCCTGCAATACACAGAGTGAAAAGGTTTCTGCATATCTCTCTCTCTGAAGTATCTTTTCAAACACACAGCAGGCAAGGCAAAAAGCAGTCCTTTGTCCAAAGAAGGGACGGTTATACTTTGCAATGTAGAACTTCTTTGGCTATGAAGAGGTTTTTTCCTTTTATTTTCTTTCTTCTCTCTCCCTCTTTTCTTTTTTTTTTTTTTTTTTTTTTTTTTTTTTTTTTTTTTTTTTTTTTTTAATTAGCACAACATTTTGGAAGTATGTTATGTGTCTTTAAGCATACCTTCCAGCAAGAGACTTTAAACTCAGTGAATTCGAAAAAATACGAGAATTTGCAGGGGTTTCCCAACCAATGACCAGATCTGAACACTGTGATGCCTGAACTTGGGCTGACTAGGAAATTTCAGGTAGGAATATTAACAGAAACATTCTGTGTCAAGCAGAGATTATGTTCTGTAGCAAAACAAATTAGTTTTTGCAGATATCCAAGAGGACTGAGTGGGAACCTGGGAACAACTTCTTAGCAATTTTATCTCACTCTCTGATGAGCTTTTAGTCTAAGTGTGAATGTGGAGATTTTATTTCACACTGGAAACATCCCCTGTCCAAAGTTATACCTTTACATCCTGAATAGAACATGTGTTAGTTTATTCTCAGCTGTTGTAGAGCCATTGCAGACTCCAGAAACCTTCCAGGATATAGCCAAAAAATATAGAAGGTTGAAAGCATTGAATAGTCATTCCCTATGGGCTGAGAAGTTACCATAGTAAAGCAGTATTTTTACCCAAATGCTCAGCAACAAAAGCAGTAGCATCATCAATATCTGAACTGCAATTTTCCATTGTCAGTTAGGGGTTGAATTTGGAAGGAATGACGATCTTTCACGTATTTGTGACTACAGCTTAATGTTCTTGTCTATATGATGAAACATGCTTTATAAAAAGCCATGAAACATCATTCTAAAGGCCACCAATACTGAAGAAGCTGCAAATAAGATATAAGGAACTCCTTTAAAAAGGGAGCATCTTTTAGGTCAAGTAAACCATCCCAACATCCCAAATGGAAGATTCAACTGAAAGGAGCACAGACAGGAAGACTTTGCCAGGAAAAAACCCTAAGCAATGCATGAGAGAGGAAGGTTACACTGAGAGCCTCACTAGAGAAAATATGTGTATTTAAGTACTCCATTGCAAATTTGAGTTCCCTTGCTTTACTGCTCAAAGACGATTCCCTGAGAACCTGGCACTTCCAGAGACCCACTGGAATGAAGAGACAGCGAAGCACTTCACAGCCAAGGGATTCAGACTTGGAAGGAATAATCACTGATTACTCTAAACAGACTCCTGAAAATGCAATTCCCCAGTAGGAAGCCATCAGAAAAGACCAGAATTTTCATGGGGAAAATGTTGATGGTTATACACAGTAAAGGAAGGCCATCCAGTGTGCCTGAACAAAGACATTAACAAGGGTCCTGAAAAATACACACACACTCAGTGCTGGGTACACAAAAGGAGGGGAGAACTTCATATGCATGCCTACATCTAGGACACTTCATGAGGATTATTGATGTTTTATCACTTGAACAACTGACCCAACACACGCTTTTGAGCAATTTTCAATCATAGTCTAAGCTGAGGTGGTTCCATGTAAGGATGGACACCCAAAACAACAAGTGTTGAATTTCAGAGAAGAGTTAAAGAGGATCTGGGAAATAATCAGAACAGGAGGATTAATCCCCTTCATATTTAAAAGGCAGGCAGAAAGAAATTCCTGCATACTCAAAAGATGTTGGAGTGAGGTACTTTTAAAGAACAAATGTCCTTTGCTAGGCAGACCCGTGCCAAACAGGTAGTGTGCCCTAAAACCCTGTTTCTAGAAGCGCTCTAGTGGTAGTGGCAAACCTTTAAAAAACAACACTGTCCTGCAATAATGAATTTATTCTCTCATATCATTCTTGGACTGCCAGGAACCATGTTCTTACTCTCAGTTTGTAAAATGGGATCCCGGTCTGCAACTGCAACTTCTAGACAAATAGTATCTATTCCCAATATTAAAGCCAGCTGCTGGAAAGGCATCATGCTGGGGCTTACAAAAGGAGCTGTACAAAGAAGAGGGAGCTCAATAAAATAAATGGGACATGGGGCAGAAATCACAGCCCCAGTGAGACAAAGACAGGATTGGCTTTACTAAAGGAGAACTTCATTTAAGCAGAACACTAATCAGACTGCAAAACATACTGGAAAAACCCAAATAGTCCCCTAAGGACAACACACCCACTCTCAACAGGTGAAATCCTCACTCTCTGGAAGTGATGCCCATTGACTTCCCCATGCCCATCCTCCAGCCTGTCCAGGACCCAGACTGGCTGAAGTTAAAACCATTTCTGAGCCCACACATTCACCCATGACATTAAGAGGTATTTTCTGCAGAGCAGTGTATAACAAAGAGGGAGCTGATATTGTCCAACTATGAAGACAACTGAAGGTGAAGTTCCCTAAAGCAAGAGCCTTGATTTTCACCACACCAAGGGCAACACAGGTGCTGTTAAGGACTGCAGACAATGCTGCATTTTGCTCTCACAAGAGAGACCATCACCTATGTCAAAGCCCTCAGCTGAGGAACAGCAAGGAACTCTGCCCATAGAGCTCCTTGATGCACAGAGCTGACACAAACACATCTCTTGAGTGTTTGCGGCCACATCTGAGGGCACAGGTGATCTGAAAGAGAAGCTAAGCTTTTTGAGGATGCCTGCCCTGTATGCAGCTGCGAAAGTGGATAAAAGCTAAGCTATGCAGAGCTAAGGTCAGTCCTTAGGAGAGCTAAGCACAATCTCACTCACACTACTTTTGAGAATTTGCTGTCTGAATCAGCCAAATAACCTTTAATAACTATAATTTAGAAATATGGTACAGCAGTTGTTTCCAGACCCTGGTCATGAACAACTACATATTTGTACACAGTGCCAGCAAAACACAGCTAGGGACAGCTGGCCTGTGACTGGAAAGGTTTGTGTTCACTACAAGAAGGTTCCTGCGTCTACTGGAAGAATATCTGGATCTGAAAATCAAACAGTATTAAGCCAAACTACAACTGAACACGAAATTACATTGCACATGACTAATTTTTCTCATGGATTTTATCTTCCATGCTCTAGGTTAGTTTCTTTACTTGATTTCCATAAATGCCCTTAGGTTTGTTGCCACCCAGTTTAGAAACCCCAAATGTTGAACAGGTCAAGATAATACTGTGCAGCAAATGCAACCAGAAAGTCTGACTATCTGCTGCTAAAGGGTCTGACAGGGGCCTGACACTGTGTGTTACAGATCCTGGTAATTTTGTACCCAACCACCAATGAGCTTCTACCTATCTCAATAATGTCACCTGTTATCTGAACTCAGTAGCACATACAATGGTACGTAATTCTCTGTTTTAATTATAAATAACTTGCTCGTAGAAGAGGAAGAACAGAGGTTGAGCTTCAAAGAGAAGAATATAAAGGAGACAGAGTGAGATAGCTTGTTTTTCTGCTGCAGGAACAGGGGCTTCAGGAACAAAGATATGAAAGCCACCAAAAAACTGCATTGGTCAGACACCTCAAAATGTCCACAGACAGCTCTTCCCAGTGAAATCATCGTTCTCCAAAACTGCCACACTTGATGTATCTAGTGTCATACACCAAACAGAGAAGAAAAGGGAAGACATCAGTCAAAGGCCACAATGGAGCTGGGAAACAGGAGCTGAGGAGTGACCACGGAACAGAAACACATGACATCATGGAAGGAGAGTTACATAACTAAATCCAGCTCCAGAATGGAGGATTTTACACCCATAATATGGGCCTTGATTCTGACTCAGCACATGGAAAATAATTATAGACCTGTCTCCACAAAAAAAGGTAGTTAGAGAAGGTTAAAGAAATCCAGGATGAACTATGTGTCAGAGTAGGCATTGCATATCTTCATTTTAGTCCAGAACAGAGTCAGGGAAAGCAACATTCAGTTTCTCCTGATCATCTTGTTTTCCCTTCTAGATGAGAAAAAAGGAGTATCTGGCTGTTCACCAGCTGCCCTCCACCCTCATGTCCAATGATGACATTTCTTGTTACACTGTACATGCTATTGGAAGAGTGAGCATGGTGACATTTTTGGCAGAAAAAAAAATCAAATTTTTATTTACTCCTAATTACTATTCAGCTTT
Organism: Cettia cetti; assembly: GCA_013401135.1. NCBI lineage: Eukaryota > Metazoa > Chordata > Aves > Passeriformes > Sylviidae > Cettia > Cettia cetti. Next base: position 146,113 of record VZUI01072335.1, read on the forward strand.
TGTGCAATTACTGACTTGGAAGACAAGGAAGATATTTTAGGATTGTCCCAAAATCTTGTGATAATTCTGTCCAGTCCTCCTCAGGGGTGATCCCATATGCTAGAGAGCAACTTGTCCTTCCTGACTACAACTGTTTCGAGATCTGGAGCCCCAGGGTCTCCAGCTGCAGGTGTCAGCCTGGGCTCCAAAGGACCTTTGTGGCTGAAATTGGTGCAGCACAGCCAAGAAGCACCTTCCACTCCTCCAGCCAACCTTCAGTGCTCATTGACCAGGTCTGGAAAAGCACCCTCAGAGTATGGCCACCCTCACTGCCTTCCCTACGGCAAACCTCACTGAATGTCCAGAATGGGACTAACATTCATGCTGCATAACCTGAAACTTCACAGCCAGAGAGCTTTCACCTTTCTGCAGAGTTTCATCAAAATCCCTTGACAGTGTGGAAATGGTGCAAAAACTAGCTGCCCCATAAAAACAAAGAATTTAAAAATATTTTCAGTATGCAGATGCCTTGCCAAAAGCACAGTTAAGAGCCCACCGTGAATACATAGCAGAAATAAAAAAATGTTTGCTCATTTCTAAATTTCCTGGAGTTTGCTTAATGTCAGCAGCCCCAGTTATGAGCGGGAACATAAAATCCTGTGACAGCCATTGAACCCCCAACCCCGATCAGCAGCTTCGCTGGGGTTTGGAATCATTCAGAACATCAGCCTGCATCTTGTTACGCTCACTGCAACTGATGCAATCCTGTGAATCTCTTCTCCCCTGGACATTTTTAACTTTCTCAGGACAGCAGTTATTTTACTCTTACAGAAATAGGAACCACGGCTGCTCTGTTTCTTCGGGAACATTTGGGAAACGAAGTTTCATCTAGTTTTTGTTTGAAGTGGTAAATATTTAGGAGAAGCAGAAGATAACTTTCATCTGAAACATGTTTTCACATCCTTGGAGCAGCGAGGCAGTGAGAAGGGGGCTGGAAAAGAGCCTGCCATTTCCTTTCCTCCCTGACTCTTGGACTGCTTTTGACCCAGCGTGTGTGCGCATGCACTCTCACCCCCTCGGGCTGCTCTTTTACACCGGGACTTCCTTGTAAAATCCAACTCATCTATTCTAAGCAATGACTGAAACACTGTCTATAAAATTATGGCATTTTTCCACTTGAAAAAAATAAATAAATTAACACTTCATTTAAAAGTTATTTTTAAACCTAGTTGGCTTGAAGCCACCTTTAGTCACAGCTGAAGTGAATTCTTCTTTTCCTAGAATTCAATGCCTTCCTTTTCTAAAATATACTAGTTTAAAAAAAAGTAAATTCAGTAAATGCAGAGTTTACACTCCTGACTACACTGTTTTGCTGTCTGACATATCAAGTTTGTTTGTCAACAAACCCTAACAAGTCTTCACTTTTTCTCCTTTACAGACTTATCCCGAACAGGGACTTGAGCAGCCCCAGAGCAGAACCGCTCACCTCCAGCCTGAATCTGGCCAGGGCACTGAACAGAGCATCACCACAGCTAGGAACAGAGTTATGTCTGGGAGGGAACTGAAGCCCCTTCAGAAACATGGCCAGACTTGAAAAGAAAGCACCAAAGCTTTATTCCAGTGCAAGACACCTCCGGCTTCTGGCACTGCACCTGCATTTACGTGGAAGAGCCAAGCATGAAACACATGAACTGAGAACACTGTTGTCATATAAGCAGGGAGAATGAGGATCCTGACTTCACTATGCTCCCATTTTCCAGGACTGTCTCAAGAGACAGGAGGACATCTGGACTCCTTAATGAAGTAGCTGATCTGGAATCTGGGGTTAGTAACACTAACTCCCCTTTAAATGAAATAATTTTTTTAAACGGGGAGAAAAAAGAAAGACTTCCATTTATGCCATTAGTATGTCACCAAAAAGTATTTGAAGGACCAACAGGCAAACTGACCTGACAGGAAGAGTATTTTCCTTCTCTTTTGGGGGGGATTCTGCTTTTCCTAGAAGAAAATTCGAAGTAAATTACACTGATTTTATATTCGGTGACTGTTTGTATGTGCAGCATTACCTGTACTGTGACAGCTCCACTGAGATGTGAATAGGGAGTTTATAGACTTCAGTCCTACACATTCTGTAAAGGGTATCAGCAAGCACAGTAATACAAAATAACTAGAAGGCAAGAAAATGTAGTCACTATCTGTGAAAAGTAATTTAAAGAGATTTTGGTTTTCCAAGTCAAAGTTTCTCAAGTCTGAGCTCAGCATTTAAGTGTTTGGTACTTTGAATCAAGTAGAAATTATTGGCTAACTCAGGCCATAATGATGACAAAGGAAAGGTGAGTTTTTATATTAAAAACTGGCACTTTAAAGTTTTGAGATTTTTCTGTTGAGTGCCCAGGGATTCAGAACCAAAATTTCATAAGGACCCAGCATCTATCTACTCTTTTAACCTAACATGGAGATGGAGAATGGTTCAGGTTTTGATATTGTTTTCAAACAGCAATGTCTGTAGGGCTGTTTCAAGGGGATTTGTTTTTTAAAAAGGGGTAAGGAAGATGCACAGGGTAGGCAGCAAATCCACAGTGGTGGGTTAACACAGTCAGGAGCTCTCAGCTCCTCTGTCTTCAGCAGCTGGGCTGAAGCTACAGAGCTCTGCAAAGTCTGGACAATTCTGCACTCATTCCCCATGCAAGGCTGTGGAGTCCAGTGTTAATATTAGCAAAATGCAGCTTGCCAACATGTGCTTGCTGAATGAGGTAGGTCTCCATTACCTCATTCTACACGACCCTTTTGCAGATTTTATCCAACAAAGCTTCTGAAGATATATTTATCTTTAACCATGTGAGAAATCTCACTTACAGTAATGATTGTGCAACAATAAAAAGAAAAAATAAAAATGATTAGTAGTCCACTGACGATTATAAACCCTCTTCACTTCCCTTCCTCCCCCTTTTTCTTACAGACTCATTACTCCAATGTTTATTTTTACTTTTGTAAGTCCAAGAGTGCAAAACTAAAGGCAGAGGTGTAAAAGCAGCCACAGTCTGAACAGATGTGTGAGTACAGGATCTTGACATGTGAACATGACAGGATCCAGTGTATGAACACCACACTGGACAGCACTGGAGGAAGGCTACAGCTCTGGTAGCAACCCAGGAAAGCTGTGGAAGTAAGGACAGTAAGGAAGAATTATGCAGCTTTTCAGCATAAAGTTCCATTAGAAGCTTTAAGACAGTCATCATTCTCAATCTGCCATTCCTGACCTTTTCTTAGAAACTCTCTGGTCAGCTCTCAGGTTTATCCATGTCATTTTCCAACTCCACTAGGTACAGAAATCTCAAGAAGACTGTGGGGTTTGAGCCTCTGCAGGCAGCTGCAGGTTGGTTCTATCTGTCCATCTGGGATAAAGTGATCTCTAGGCTCCAGCAGGAATGATCTGTGTGAAGGAGAAGGGGGACATATGGATGACAAGACACGAATCTTTACAAGGAACTGGGTCTAAGAGAGAAGGATCAGGATGGTTTCCTGGAGATTTCTTTTAAAGTTATCTTCTGGCTGGCACCCAGGCCAGATGGAGAATGTTTCTGAACATACAGCAAGAGCTGCCCTTGGCTCAGAGTGAAGGAAGAGTTAAGAGTTCCCAAATCCTCACATCTCACAGGCTTCTCCTCTCACTGCTCATGGGTATCCTGCCGAAATCTGTCAGCTGCTTCTGGTGCTGACCTCCCTGGGGTGCCCCACAGCTCACAGCTCTGGAGAACAGAGATGGTCCATGCAACTCCTGACCTCCAGACTCAGCCTGTGCCAGCCCCAAGAGCTCAGTGGTGTCCCATCTATCCCCATTTCCCTTAACAGAGCACCTACAGTCTCTGAGATCAGAGCAGCATCCACTGCAGCAGCAAAGCCTCAAGCCAGCATGTAAAGAAACATTATAAACACTACCTTGACATTTTAGTGTACACAGTTAACATTTACATTTCACACCACCTCCTATGTAAAGTCCCCCTCTCCATGCTGTCAATACACCAATTCTCTTAACCCCTCCCCACCCAAGACTAAGAGCACTTTTTCTCAGGCAGGCCAACAAAACAGAATATTTTTGGTGCTTCTGGGCCCAGCCACTGTGGAGACAGGAGTCATCAAAAATTGGTTAAAAATAAAAAAAAAAAAAATAGAAGCAGACAAAATTCCCCAACCTTTAAAACCCACCTGGGTCTTCCCCAAATACCCCAGAAAGCTTCCAGCTCACAAAGAGATGCTACAGGCAACATTCAAAGGCTACTTTCAATGTTTGCTGTGAAGCACCTTTTGATACTCGAGATTCATCTTCCTAAGGGTTAATATATCAAAGCAAGAAAGAGGAGGGAACAAAAGTCACAAAAGCTGTATAACTCCTTTCTGAGGTATGACAAACTCTCTCTGCATCTTATTCCAAAGTGTGACATGTGTAACTTCCATTCTTAAGGTCAGTAAAAATGGCATTAAAAAGCCCTAACCCTGGGAACTGCATGATTATTCGTCTATCAGATCAACATCAGCAAAACTGTCTTTTTATGTGCTGCTTACTTTCAAAAAAAACCCCTACCACGCATATTTCAGTTCTCCCTCTCCACACCCCACACCCTTCTGCTGCTGTCCAGCTGGAACACATCAAGGGTCTAGAAGCCAAGTCAAATGTTGACCCCACCCTCCTCCATCCATTTTAAGGCACCTTCAAAGCCAGTACACTGATCTAGTTCAGCTTAGCCAACAGCGCCAGCAAATCTGTTATTTAAGACTTTAGTGCTGGGTTTTTATAACTGCCCATTAATACAAGCTTTGATGTATGGTCAAAAAACCCAGCTGTAATGAGTTTCATCAGACTGTAGTAACCTTTCCTCAGAAGGTCTTTATTACTATACCTTCATAATCTTTGGGTCCAATACTTTTATAGTATCATTCTTGCTGAACCTCCTTAAAAACAGCTCAGCAACACTTAACACTCTTTCCCCAAAATTAAAACAAAGAGCCAGTAATAGTTTTTCTTGAAGACACTTTTGCATCTACTTTTTTAATCACATTTTGCTGTTAACAGCATGCAGGCAATAGCTGTTACAAAGTTCTTCAGACAGGATACGAAAGGATTTTGTAAAAGGACAAACAACTTACTTTGTTGCTCCCCTTTGCAGGATGCAGCAAGGAAGAAAAAGGGGGAAAAAAGAAATATTAGTTATATTTATTTTACATGCATTCAGCCTAACTTGAACAGTTCTGGAAATGGCTCAAACCAAATGAGGAACTGAATCAGGGAACATTCACTGAATCCTGTAGTCAGACAGCTTCCAAGGGAGCACAGGACATTCGCAAAGGACTTAAATGTTCAGCAGAGCTGCTTTCCTCACCACACAAACATTCTGATCTCGCTTTTGCTTCCTTCAGGCGAAATCAGGAGCAGGGAAGTTGGTGGATACAAATACAGAAAGAAGAAAATGAGGTCTGAAGTGATCTAGGGATGGGATGGCAGCCAGAGAGATTTTCGTGTGTTGGTAGCAATAAACTTCCAGTACGCAAAGCAACCCACTAAAACATCTCTGCTGAGCCTTCCACGACAGCCATTCCCTACAACTTGCCAGCAAATGGAAAGTTTCAGGATTCAAAGCATTTTAAAAAGCAAATATTGAATTTTTAGATTAGTAATAAAAATAAGGAGGAGATGGCATTGGGGGGGCGTGGGGGGAGAAGGAGTGGGCGGTGCTAACAAGGTAAGTGTGCAGAGCAGGTTACGACAAACATCTGGGCTATTATTTTGGTTTAATTGTGAGTTTTGCCATGAGCTGGCATGAACAGTGTATATTATACAGTGGGAAGCCAGCCAAAATAAACACCAGCCTACACCAGTTGAGAAATACAGTCTGGAAGGGTTAGTCACAACGTCGTAGTCATTTTTTAACAAAAAAAAAAAAAAAAAAGGAGAGTTTTGGATGCATTGGTCCAGAAAGACAGCAGTAAAGTCAGCTGGTAAATGGATATCCCATTTCAAAGTGAATTGGCCACAGGATGATTTATATCAAGCAAGCTGACATACATATGGGTTGGAAAAATAAAAACACTGATTCATTGCTATCTGGGTGGCTGTCAAAGCCCACGGCCTGACAAAGGCACACGGATTGCGGGAAGGAGGTGACTTGGCAAACTGCAAAGAACTCAGGGGCTCGCAGAGCAATGCTGAAGGCTGAGCAGAGCTAATCCATGGGGCAGTGAATATGGGAATATATTCACTCTGTGCATCCCCACGGGCACAGGACAGGGAAGACAAGCAAAATGAAGCAAGGAAATGGAAGAAGGGGGTGATATATGGCCTTTAAAATATTAATGAGATTTGCTTAGGCAAAAAGAAAGATTATAAATCTAGAACCTTGGACTTTAGCTTACAGGATTAAATGAGCAGCAGAGACTCCATGTTAGTGGCAGCAAGTACTGAGCCCCATTACCACTGTAATCAAACAACTGTATGTAGCACTACTAAAAAAAAATCTACAGAAAAATGACTGTTCTTAGTTGAGAGGTTTGCCCTTGGTGAGAATTCAGAACACATCTCTTTAATCGGTGCCGGATTCCTACTTTTCCTTTAGTTTTTATTTCTAAGCAGCAATTCTTCTACTGCTGGTGCCAAAGCCCTGAATGCTCAGAGTTCCCAGCTGTGCCCCACAGCTGAAAGAGAGCAAGAAGTTCCGTCTGGGAAGGGGCAAAGGCACCTCTTTGCCTTTTTAACTCTGGGATCACAAAGTTGGAGGGAAGCACCAAGGGAAGTAAACTCAAGTTGCTGCCATTTCCTGGCAGTCCTTCCTACTTAAAAACGTGGTCTCTGAATCTTTGAAGGAGAATCAAAGACTGGGGGCTGTCTCTAAAAATATTTTATATTGTCAGAGGAAGGTGCAAAACTGAGGGGCATGCACAGGATTTTCATGAAACACTACTCATTTTTATTTAGGATCCACTGGATCTTCTAAGGTACCTGGGGCCTTGGAGATTTTGCTTTGCAAAATTCAAAACTCTTAACAGCAGACTCAGTCCACATTTTAACCTCTGGTCCTTTAGGAATAAAATTTTGGAGGCCTGAAGTAGCACAGGTCATCTTTTCTGAACATCTTGATAAACTACTGGGCAAATTTCAAACTACAGGCATCTGGAACAATAATATTTACTCTTTTTATAATGTAAAGACAATTCCAGCCCAAAGGAGAACTGTATTTTGACTTCCTTCTACTTCTTTCAAGGAAGTCTCTCATCTTGCATCTAAGACTCCTTTGACAGACCAACTTTAAACAAAACCAAGAATTCTTTGTAAACATATTTTGAATACCAAGTATTTTTAGAGGGAAGGGAGAGACAGGAAGACAGAAGAGAAGGTCAGAAATCCAACCAGTCTGTCTTGTTTAAGGATAAAGTATCAGATATACCAGTATGATAAAACCATCACAGAATACAAGATTCAACCAGAGGCAGCAACAGGCTTTTGTGAAATCACCATTAAAACCTAAGCAAAAAAAAAAAAAAAAAAAAAAAAAACCAAAAAAAAACAAACCACAAAAGCAATACAGTATATGGTCCAAGTAATTAATTAGGTAACCTCTTGTAACAAATCCTCATTAAATGGCTTCTGATACCCTTAGGTAGGAACAGATCTACTGGAATAGGCAACATACTGAAAAGTCACAGACACTGTTTTACTTTTTAAAGGTAAAGTCTCAGATACCTGGTAGGTCTCCTGCTAAATGCATATTTGCACTATTCTCTAAAAAACCATCATCACTACCATCTTCACTGTTTATTTCTATAGTAACCGGAGAATCCAGCAGTACAAGAATTTCTTAGTTTTCTTTTTGTGGTAGTCTTGAAACTTTGTATGAAGAGAAGAAGCTGAGCTTGTCTGTATGAGTAGCTCCTGGAGCAGATGCGGACAGAATTGTACTGGAAGCCATGCAGGCAGCACAACCATAAGGGAGGAAAAAGATGAAGACAGAAGACAGCACAAGACCCTGGACTCAAGGAACCTGGCCTTCCCATGGAAAACAATCAGAAAGAAGAGCAAATTCATCAGAATCAAAGCATCATTTCTCATAGCAGATCTTCTGCCGAAGGCATCCAGCACTCACTGCAGAAAGGTGAGCTGTGCATTACAGAAACTTTCAAAGGCTCAAATGCCAGGTATCTCTGCTAGTCAGCCTTCTCTTTGGATACATCTCCTCAAACCTTCACTTGCAGTAAAATATCAAGATATCCAGGTCGAACAAAATCTTAAATAGTAGCTGGAATATTCTGTTTCCCAACTTTCTGTCATTTCTAGTAAGTTAATAGAGGCTTTTTTATTGTATCCTGTTCAATTTGCTCCACATGATGATTAGCTGAGTAAAACTGCCTTTTGAAAGCTTTAGCATGTGTTTCATACACAAAAAAATGATGCAGTGAGTAAGTAAAATAAATATACATGATTGCCTGGAATGCTTCTGTCAGTTCTGTAATACAGAGCTTGAGGGAATAAACTCTTCAAAGCACATCTTTACCTTAGAAAACATTAACAGAAACAATGAAGCTCAGGAAACCCTAAATTGCTCAATGCTTTTACTACACGGATCCAATGAAAAACACGTTGGAAGGTTTGGTTTGTGGTTGGTTGGGTTTTTTTACATTGAGGTTTGACGCACAAATTGGTCTTAAAATATTTCATTATGAATATTTTGGAATTACCACAGACTCATACAATGAAAAGGCTACTCTTGAGATATCTGAAGACACTGTGTTTTCCCAGATGATACAGTTGGGTTTTTTTGACTCAAACAGAGCAGCTACTGGCAAACCAGTGAGCTTTTAACTTACTGAGGATTTATCAGGATAGACACCGGCTCGTAGCAGAGATGCCTTCCAGCTATCCACCTCCTCTTGGGAGTCACAGGCTAGCTCAAGGAAACGGTAATCCTTGTAAACATTCCTAGAACAAAGAGCACCACATTGTAAAACTAGCATTTTACTACTCTCTATCATGCACACAGCGTTTTAAATTAAAAATCCTTTGGGATCAGAAATTACTTGGTAATTGTTTTGGACAACAGACTTTATGGGACAGGTGCTTGTTTAATAATTACATGGAGTACTTAAAAATATCTTAAAATGTAATAGCACAGCTCTGGAAATGATAATCAGCTAAAAGCACCGTGAAACTACTTAAAATCAATTTTCCTGCTTTTGCTAAAATAGAGCACTTTTAGGGAAAAACGGGCATTGTGATGAAGTGGACAAACACATAAGACACACCAACATAACAATACAGCTTGTGACAGATTGCTGCTGTAACCAATAAATACCAAAATCATCACTGATGCAACTTCTTCCCATGTAAAGTCCTTTCAGTCCATTTCATACCCTTTTTAGTTTTTAGACATCATCAGTAAAAGAGGAAAAAGCCAGCAATGATAATCAAGATATTTTTAAACAAACAAAACAAACCTCTGATGTCTCTCATCATAGTAAGAAACTGAGACATGTTTAAATAAAACCTTTTACAGGTAGTTCATGTAATGAGATAAATACAGGGAATCACCTGATGGAAGAAAAGAGAAAGGAGGAAAAATACATCTGTAGGAAGGTGGTACTTGTGAATTCTTCAATAAACAGAACAGATTTTCCCCTTATGGTTTAGCTATTCGTTTCTGAATTCCAATTCTATACACAGACGAGATCACTGTACATTTGTCAGCCAACAGTCTTTTTAGGAAAGGCCATGAGCTTAGCTGAAAAGGGTTAGGAAACCACATTTTTGCTAGATCCTAACAGTTGCACAAGGATCAATCTTCCATCCCAACACGACTGTTTTCTTCCCTTAGCAAGCTGTGGAGGAGAGGGGCTGCTGGAGATTGCTTCACTCTCAATGACAAGGGGCCCTTTGGTTTCATTATGCAACTACAGAGGTCATTTCTCCCACATATTTTGAGGGTAAAAAAACCTGAATTCACTACAGAACAAGGAAATGAAGCTATTATTGTCACTGCCTAGACATATTTCTTCAGCATTCAGGGACTGGTGGGATTTCACCACCACACTGCTGGAACACAATTGACTTGATATAATTCCCACTCACAGAAGTGATTCTCTCTTAACCAACAACGTCACCAGGCAGTCCACAGCCTTGCTTTTCAGGGGCACTCATGAAATAGCTTAAAAAAAGGTAAAAGAAGTATAGTTGAACTTGAGCATGAAGCAGCCATGATAGCAAATCATTACATTATCGCCTATGAAACCACAGTACAGCAGCCAGAGCACACCCACTCTGAAGAGAGCAAAATGAGGTATTCTTTAGCTGGCTCACAGGTTGAATTCAAAACTGCCAAGAATAAAGGACAAACAGATTTCTTTCCTTACATTGGTGACTCAGTTCTCATCGAATTCAAAGGCTAAATCTGAGCACACAGCACCAGCCTTGCACTACTCCCTTCAGAAACCCAGACTGGAGGTGCCACCAGGGCATTTCCTTCCCACAGAAACCAGCCCCAAAGGTCACAAAGAGGCACTAACGGGCCTGCAGCCACAGTTTAGCCAAAGCCACTGACAGGACGAACAACTGAAAGCTCTGTGGATTCTTGCATTTACTGAGAAACTTAAAATAAATCCTTTTTCTTCCCTAACTCCCAAAGTATTAATCCTGTCTTAAGGCAAATAATAGCCTGGACAACCTTATGAGATGCTGTTACCCAAAACTGAGCAAACACCTCAATTTTATTCAATTTGCAATATTGTGGAACTCCAAATGAACCTTTACTGAACAAAACAAAGAAGTCAATTAAAGAAAAAAAAAAGAAAAAAGAGAAGCATAATAAAATTGCCAGAGAAAAAAAAAAAAGCTTTAATTTATTGTCAGGAGAAACTTTTACTGAGATAAACTTTTCTGGCTAAGATAAAGAAACAGCGATAACTTTGAAGAAATAGGAAGCTGAAATGGTAAAAGGGTACTCTCAAGCAAAGAAGACTAAAAATAACAATAGAGCAAATAAAGGCTGTAAAACATAGGATAGGGAAGTTCCAAAAACACTTATCTGCAAGAGCAAAACAACATGACACCAGCTTGTGAAAACATTTTTTCAGGCCTGTCATGTTATATATTACACTTTTTGGCATTTTGTGGCTTGCTCCAACCAGTGTGGTTGTGCGAGCAGGGATTTCAGCCAAGCGCTCTGAACATGTGGGAGCTGACAGTCCTGCATTCTGTCCCTGTGCCAGGACTTCTCCTGGGGCTAGGGACACCTCATGGCCCAGCAGCTGATGGCTCCACATCCCCCAGGCCCTTCTTTCTCCCTGTAGGATCTGGGAGCTCTTTTTTAGTGCAGCTCGTTCTGCTCCACTGCCCCACCAAAGGCACAGCACGCGTGAGGAACCGAAGGATGCACACCCGGAGTGCTCCCAGGAATTCACAGCAGGGCAGGTAAGGGGATGCCTGTCTCCCCAGCTGGCTTCATTGCTGCTGGACTGCCCCTGCCTATCTTTCTCCCAGAAAGGCTGACAAGCATAGGAACTTTCCAAAGGAAAAAAAAAAAAGCCAAAGCAACTTCTTTCAGTAACTTCTGAAAAGAGTGTGCCCTTTTCCTCTTACCAGTGGAATCTTACAAAAACGTATTAACATGTTTTACTCATTAGAAATCCACTGGTGTCTCATGGAAAACTGTAAAAACGTTCTTGAAAACAATTCAGATTTTCTGGTTTTTTTCCTCTCTTCCACTTCTTAAAATTGCTGAAGACATCAGCATAGCCACAGTTACTTCTCAAGCCTCACCTAAGTTCTCCATATGGAATACTGTGAAGTCATGTTCTCACTATCATCTCTACAGCACCTATGGGATGTTAGACATCAAAGACTATGACAGAATGAAGGATACCAGGAAAGATGAATGCTCAACAATACCAATCTTGCTGATACTCAGGCATCTGTAAACCTAAGGGACTGCAGAAACAAGACAGATACAGAAAATGAGAACATGCCTACAAGTACCATTTGGAAATAGTATTACCCTTGAACATGTAACATTTCTTAAATGTTTAACATATAAATGAAGAAACTGCAAAGCTGTATGCATCTATCACATCTACCTACTCCACTTCCTCCTGGAGTCTCATCACTGTAAAGTATCACACCTAATATATGAAAATTTAACTATAGTGGCATTACTGGAAATGAACATAATACTAATAATATTGCCTTTTTTTCCAAGAGTGAAAAATACAAAAGGCTACCATTTGTTATCTGCAGATTTTATTATACTCTAGATAAATAAACCTCAACTTGGAACTGCATTTCCACTAAGAATACAACACAATTGCTCATGAGGATGAACAGACAATTGGACTAAAAGCATCATTTCCAATTCTGGAAACATTCCACACTCAGGACATGCCTTCTCTAGGCCAGGCCCATCACCTCAAAGTCCAGCTGCCACCCAGCTGTGACTTTGCTTACCCTACAACTTCTTCACTTTATTTTTACCTTGATTTCTTGATTCCTTTCCCCTCTATATTTCAGGGCCTAATACAGAAATGTCCATAGGTGTTTCTTGAACTCCTCCCATCATAAAAGAATCCTAACAGGATTGGATTAAGGTATTTGAAAATGCCCAAGAGAAAAGTGAGAAAGGCCAGATAAGTTTGAAGAGTGACCCAGCTGTGAAATACTGCGATTTCTCTTCTACCCACCTTGAGGCCTGGGCTGTCAGCACTGCCTAGGGAAGGCCTGACTGCCTATAAACCAAATCTCTGCAGTGCAGGACCAGGGAGAGAATACCACACCTGAAAATCACCCAGAAAGAACAGCCCTTGCAACATCAGTGGGTTTCCCTCCATGGTGGCTGAACATCACACCACTGCTGCACATCAAGATGGACTGTATCTCTTGTGATTTCTTAATTCTAAGAGAAGGTTAAATATTTATCTCCACAAAACCTAGAAAATTTTGAAGGGCAACCACTGCAGGTACATTACAAACCCAGTTAACATGTGTGCATATATATTAATGCAAACTCACATATAACCATGTGCATGGAGAGCTTTTAGGCTGAGTTGGATCTGGATTTCACTAGACAAAGTTGTACTGGATATGCATGAAATTTGTTTTTATATAGAGAAAATACAAACCAAGATTAATTAAAAATGCATTTATTCTTGCCAGTGTGGAAGGAAACAGAACAACCATTACATAGCAAGAATACTAGTGACATTTTTTAGAATTGGGCCTATAAACTACTTGAATCCTCCTTCAGCAGTCACACTGACACAAGTGAAGCTACTCATTTGTGTCAAAGATAAAGAAATATCTTCTTTTACAGAGATTTCAAAGTGATTTTTTGAAAACATTTTGTCTCTATTAGAATGGAAGCAGAATTGAACATTGGAAATCTAGAACTAAATGCAAATTGGTCCCATTTTATTCCATGAAAAACACCCAAGATTCAATTCTTAAGTATTTCTTACTTGATTGAAATTGAAAACATACAGAATATGGGTTTAATGAATAGTCACCTAAAATGAAAAGGGGAGAAAATAACAGAATCCAGACACTCCAGCTATTGGGAAAGCTCATCGTGGATTAAATTGTACATTCTCTATCTATTTAACTTGCAGCTCCACTGTGCACACTCTGCTTATTCAAATTTAGTCTTAGTCTGTGATTTTGGACACCTGTAATTGCACAATGGCTGGTTTGAGCATATGCACTTTTCTTCCCCCCACCCCCCAAATAAGAAAACTCTACCAGAAGCTCTGCAAATCATATATTTTGAAGAAACAAAAATGGCCATCTGCTCTGAGTTAACAGCAATGACTAACATTTTCTATCAAGGCATACCATTTCAGATCACTCCAATGTGAATGCTAATTAAAATTAATTACACATGGCTCTGAAGATTCTTTTTTTTTTCTGAATATCCAGAAAAGCCAAGGAGACAATCTCTGAGACAATGACATGAAATAATAGCACTTTGAGATTTTGCCACCTACGTCATGTGAGTGCTCTCCCAAAAGCAGACAGATCTTTTCAAGTACACACACCCAAAACACACACAAACCCCCACAACTTAAAGGTGCAAATGAACAGAAGATATGCTGCTCAGTACATAGGCCAGCCATGGCAATGAAGTATCTCAAGTCCTATATGTAACCCTGAAGAGAAATGCAGCCAAAACTAACACCACACAGGCCAAAATCCACAGTAGTAACAGTGACTGCCACTAAAATATTCCATAAGTCCCTGGAGGAGAAGGTTTGATGCCTTTGGCGGTGAGGGATGGAAGCCTGGTTTGGAATCTGCCTCGGGGCCACACAGGCACAAAAGCTGCCCCCAGCTGTCAATACCTGCACCATACTCTCTTCTTATTTGTCATGTAAAAAATATTTGTCAATAATGACAAAAAATAATATATTCCAGAAAAAAAACAACCAGCCTTTTAATTTTTTTTCCTTTTTTATTTTTAAGGGAAAACAGTTGGCAATAGAGGCTAGATATTCCTTGGGTTTGTCTATTTTTCCTGTTCTTAAATATTGTACTCTCCATCATTTTAGGAGTTTGTTTAGAGATGTTAGCAGCTTTTTTCTGGATTAAATTAGCAGGACTTTTTAATTAAACAGATTCTCTCTCTTCCATTTCATACAGAGAGGGCTCTGAATAGCTTACAGTCCAGCTCTTCCTGGGGCTTAGCTTTCTGAGTAATTCAAAAACAGTAACTAAACATACATCTCATTTTAGGCTTTCTCCTTTAGCCTGGCTTCTATCCAACACCTCCTCTGACCCGGTCTCCTTTCACTAGTTCCCTTTATTTTGGCTCTTGCCCAATTTCCCTTATATATGGATAGCAGTTAACCAGTTGCTGTCCATGGCCGGAAGTTCAGTATTCAAAGCTCTAGTACATTTGAAGCCCCAGAAACAACTTGTCCTCCATCCCCTTCTACATCAACACACGGCCAAAAGATCTATGCAAAATATTCAGTGATGCCTTTCCCCGAGTAGACACGCAGTAATTTCCTGGGTCCTACCAGACACCACAGTTCCCTGTGCAATATGATTCCTGACAGACAGAGTGTACTCAGGAGTCACTAGCTGCAATTCCTCATCTAGCAGTTCTATTTTCAGTCTATTGTATGCCCTCAAAATGGCCTTTTGCTTGCTCTCCTCTGGACATTCATCTCTTTGTCAGATTAAAGATCTGTTTTTACAGACAGGCAGCTCTGGAGCAGGGATAGCAGATTCCGTCCCACTGCTTCGTGATTACTGAGGGGCAGTTTGCTCTCAGGAACCCACTCTTGAGAAAGCAAAAGGAACAGTTCTGTGCTTTGCACTTGCTGCTCATACCCCTCTATCACACAGAACCACAGAGGTGAGGAAAGCAGCACCATTATGCACTTTCATCTGGGTCCCAGTTGGGCAGGAAAGTAAAAGACAAGGAGAACTGGTGGAATCTTCCTCTGCAAGGAAGGCAGAATCTCACACACTGCTTCTGCTCCTTTAGATCTGAGGGAAGGAATGAGTCTGAAGAGGAGCAGAGAAAGGCTGCTGATCAGAGACCCTTCCACCTGGCAACCCTTCCTCACTCTGTGGTTGCTACTCCCCCTATTAGTAGGGAAGGCTTGAAAATTCACCAACTTAACAAACACTTCAGCCTACTACCATTCATAACCCCCAAATCCTGTACCTTTTTTACTCCTATAAAAAAAATTCATCTCTCCAGAGTTGGAGAAGAGGTGGCAAGAAGCTTTTTCTCTGCTTCTAGCAAATGAAGACATCTTTTTACTCAGCATCATTTCTTTAATTAAAAGG
Organism: Cettia cetti; assembly: GCA_013401135.1. Taxonomy (NCBI): domain Eukaryota; kingdom Metazoa; phylum Chordata; class Aves; order Passeriformes; family Sylviidae; genus Cettia; species Cettia cetti. The sequence continues at coordinate 161,915 of VZUI01072335.1, forward strand.
GAAGTATTATATAAATTGAATTGTAATACAGTAATACAACAATTTCTTGACCAGTAAATCAGGAAGAAAGTGTGATTACACTACTGCAAAGGCAAGAGATTACTTTAGAACAACAGACAATCTGTCAATATAGTACCATGTGCATCAACAGGGCACGATCGTGAGAACTAACGACTGCTTGCCCTTCTCAGGGGAGATGGAGAGGTGGGACTTGCACAGATCCTTAAGGGAGACACATTTAACACTAAGTTCTTATCCCAGGCCACAGTACTTGGGTAACAGAAAATGCACCAATGAGTGAGTAATTTTTACAAGAAATACATGGAGAATAAATCAAGTATTTGGAATGAAATCCTGTAAGGAAAGTAATTTTTCTGAGATTGGCAGAATTTGTTTTCTTTGTTCTTGAGCTCTGAAGAAGACTGACCCATGCAGCAATGAGAACAGGACAGGTTAATCTACTGAATGTGAGCTGAGATGCTGACACAATCATTTCTTCTCCATTCTTAGCTCTGCCTAGAAAGTCAATCAGTGACTACATCTACACAACTTCACAGTAAAGCTCTACAGCACTACTGCAAACGTTCTTTTCCTATACCATAATTATTTTAAAATACTCAATATATTTGATCTTTTTTTCCAGTCTAAAAAACCGAGACTTGCCACAAGTTTCCTGTGGAGAAGATGGTTAACACAAAATAGCACTCACTTGACAGTTTAGAAACTCACTGCTTGAACCCACAGCTCAACTTCAGTTACTTAAAGGCAGGCTCATGTAGATGGACATGGTCAAAAATGATCCAGGAATCACAGGGCACTCACTTGAATTTACTTTGTTTTCATATAATACTCCTAAGGTAAGGAAACTAGAGGAGTCCATTGCAAAGGTTTTCCATAGTGTCTATAAATTAAGTAGATGGCCCATTTAAAAACTTTAAATTTATTATTTACTTTGCAGAAAAACAAACCTAACTTCCCTGTTCTTTAAGTAATACTGTAAACTATTTCAGGCAAAGTTTTCCTTTTCCTACCCTCACCTCTTTTAATACTTTATTAGAAAGTAACACGAAAATAATTTCATTATTTCACAACACAGCCTTTTCATAAACACACAATTATGTTCATTTCATGAGAATTTATCTTCACTGTGAAATCAATCGTCACAGTCTCCATTTACTCTACATTACCAAGTCACATTTGATTCCTGTCAGAGAACTGTTGACTTCTGCAGTAAATCAAAATGACAGATACTGTTAGTTTCCTTCTCCGTCTATCCCCAAGTCTCAGCTAACTCAAGATGGTTTTTCCTTCTATGCAGTGAAATGAGTATTTTCCTGGTAACTGTATTTCAGAGCTGGAAAGGTTTTCATAAATGGAAAAAATGCAGTGCATAATCCAGGAAACTATTGAAATGTACAGTATCAGAAACATATGGCTGGAGCAAATACCTATGCAGTGAGGGGCTGGGAATGAAAAAGAGAACAAGCTCATTAAAATTATTCTCCTAAAGGGTTTTTGCTTGAAAATTAAAATAATTTAATTGAACATTAAGAAAGATTTCACAGCCGAGGAAAAAAAATGCTGCAGATTATAGAGAGGGGGAAAGAGATACAAAATAATCTCCATGCTATCATGGAAGTTGGAACAGATGATTTGCCTTTGTTCTTTAACGATCTACATCTTAAATAGCAAAATGATTCCATAACCAGAACCCTCAGTGGCTTCAAAAGCTGATTTCTTTCTCAGTCGCTAAGGTTTTTTTAATTAAAAATGCAACCACTCCACCACTACCCCCCCAACAACAACAACAACAACAAAAGCCAACCATAAACTAAGTTAATTTTTTACATGATCTTTGAAAAGCAAGCCATACACACATCAGAAACCAGGATTCAACAGATTACCACAAAGTAAAATAACAGTAAGAATTCTTATTTCAATATAACTTTATCAATTCCTTCTTTCAGTTTTCTTAAGAATGCGGGATAGGGAAGAGTCCCAAGCCAGATCACTCTACTCAAGAAAAAATATTCCTGGTTTTGCTGACACATCTATAAATCCAAGATTCAGTGGAAAGTGATACTAATCTTGTTTTGATCAATTTGTGCCAGGAGGCAGATTTTTAGAAATATCAAAAATCAGCTGTTTTACAGTAACAGAGAAACTGCTGTTTTAATTAGAATTCAATAAATATTTCTTCAAAAACAACTTTTGCCTCCCTTAGAGCTGCAAGACTGACTCCATGATCTGCCTCTCCCAAGGCAAAGTATTTTGTGGTCTTACTGCTGTGCTGTCATGTCTTAACATGTCTATGTGGATGCAAGGATGTTTTTAGAGCAGCTTGCAGAGGCTGTAGGGTCTACTCAGAGCCCAAAGAGGCAGGGCTATTACAGACATGGCAAACATTTTAGACATCTGATTTTGAAATCCTTGATGTCTAGTATGGAGATCAAATGAAAAAGTGAATGTCCAGCTATATACCACCTAAATAAATCCAAAACTTGTCCATGGAAATGCTTCTCTTGGATTTTCATAGCAGTTCAGTGATTAATATTTATGATGAATGATAATATTCAAAGCCATTAGTCGAACCAAAGGAGAAACAATGAGCTAAAATTAACAAAATTCTCATGGAAGTAACCTAATCTGTACAGCTGCTATCAAGCCACCAGGACAAAGTTACCTTTCTTGATGGATGTACACACAACACTGGGATGATCTACACATAACTACAGCAAGAATCATCAGAATTACATTCATTTCCAGCATCCAAAGATCATTTATGTTTTTAAGAACATGAAAAGCTTTTCAAAGCTTTTTTCCTGTGCTCCAGAAATGCAACTGGTCAAGCATCTGAAATGTTATTCCCAGCTAGTATGTGTGTGACATACTTTCAAAGGGCATCTCCTGGCAGACCATGTCCCCTTGCAGGCTGGCTGAGGTGTCAGCAGACACAGGCAGAGCCTTCCTGAGCTAGCTCAGACTGAGACTGACATTGTGTCCTTACATTTCTGGGGTCAGCAGAAACTTGACAGCCCAGAAATCTTGTGCTTTGCTTCTGCTTTGCAGGAGGGAGGGGCACTCCCTGCTTCTGAAATTCTGGTCACTATTTCTGGCCTGTTTGGGAGCAAAGACAGCTGCCTCTGCAGAGAGGGACATCCAGCCCTCATCATCTTGAGTATCTGAAGGTAATGTCAAGTTTTGGTGATGTGAGGGAGAAGCAGGTGAGCAGGAATTTAGCAGAAGAGGGATACAAGGATATCTATCCATGCTACCCCTGCAATTCGATTTACTTATTTGCATGGAAAGAAACTTACAGAAATTGCCCCTTATCCGCTAAAATGCAATTCCACTGATACAGCTACAAATGCAACCCTCCTCCTCAGCTAGAAGAAATAAAAATTACATGTCACTTTTATGTCTTTTGTAACATTTAAGGAAACTGTTTGGGCACAGTAACCTGAGCTGGCTGCACATCAGGAGTAGCCTCCATAGCATAGAGCACCCGCCCCATTTATAACAGAGAGGAGTCTGGGAGGAAAAGTGTGGAGGAAAAACTAAAAAGCAAAGATTTTATTAATTAGAGAAGTAGAGGAATCTAATTTTTCCCCATTCAGCAGAGTTTAAACCCAAACAAACAATCAAATGAGTCCCCAGATTAGTGACAGGCAAGATTTTCCACTGGAGAAAGTGAAAAGCAATGACGCTTTTGTGATTTACACCAGTTGAATCTGGTCACAAGGTACAGAAGTCATGAAAGTTTGGGTAAGCCTAGGTGACTGCCAAATAAAACAAAAATAGGATCAGGAGATGATTATTCAGCCATAAGGAAGGACTGGCTGACTCATCATGGAGCTGTTTCACCCCACGAGTGGCTCGACCAACACCAACCTTTCATCCCATAGTTATGCAACAGTAAAGCAGCAGATAAACCAGGAACATCAAGACCTTGTGTACTCAACATGGTGGAAACAGCAGAACTGCAGTCACAGTTACTAAAATGCTCAGCTAGATACCATTTGATAGAAGTATCTGTAGAAAGGCACATTTTCTTACCTCTGCTCTGTGTTAAACAATGCAAAGATGTGTTTGCTGGACATGAAGCTCTTTTCAACATCTCGCACTTTCAAGTTGTCCAAAGGCAGCATATACTTCTTCTCTTTTTCCTAGGAAAAATAAAATGGATTAAAACAACCCTGTGTGAGAAGAAGCCTGATGTCAGCAGGCTCTGTTGAGTTGGTAATGACCTTGGTACATTTGTTATGGCAAGGAAACACCCAAATTTAAATGTCTGCTTATCTTTCATAGACCTACCTGCAAGAGAAGTGAAACCTCAGTTTCAGATCTGTTTTTCAGTGACCTTTTAAAAACATTTCCTAATTTAAAAAGTTCACCTCAAACACATAAACATCTACATTTGTTATTTTTCATTCCTCTGAATTCTAAAAAGGCAAAGGTCAGACTTAACTAAAATAAAATTGTCTGATCAAAAAAGAACTTTTCTGTCTGCATAGCAAGTGAAGTAACTGGTGACATAAGTTCATCTCTACTTTGTTGCTATTATTAATTATGTAAGCATGATATTCAATAAACCCACATAGAAATTTTAATTCTGCCAGTGAAAAATACAAACCCCATACAAATCAAACAAAACAATATCAAGGTTTTATATATACCATGTACAAACAAAATCTAATTTAACCACCTTAATTTAACAGACTCTAATTTAACCACCTTATTTCTCCAAATAGGAATGAATTATTCACTCCTACTGTAGCCAACTGCTTTGCAACTTCATCATAACCTTCTGTTGCATTTACAGAACAAGCACTGTAATTTCACCTTTTCCAGGTTTCTTCTTTCCTGTCACTTCCAATTAAGGGCTAGCAAGGTAATTTATTATATCGTAACAAAAAAACTCCTGAGAATATTGGCTGTTTCCATTGTGTTAAACTTTTTTAAACACTTGCACTGATGGATAAATTGAAGCAAAGCTCTCCAGTTTCCTTTGTAAACACACCAGATGTAAAATAGAAGGATTCAAAGACAAGAGGCCATCCTCAAAGCCCTCACTCTGGGCTTGCACATCACGATAGCGCTGCTGGCAGGGGTATTAACACAGCACAGCTGAACAGCTTCTGAAAGCCATTAAGGTGCTGTTAAGGCTGGTGCCACTATGGCAGCAATGGAGTGCAGAGAGGCTTTATGCCCTGGAATTCTTCCAGTGGATACTAAATGGGATTTTCCTGATTTTGGCTACCCATTGACCCTACAGAACTTCAATAATCGCCAGAGTTGGAGAGCTTAGGTTCCTTTACAGCCCCTTATCAGCCAGCATGATGCAAGGCTGGTTGGTCTCTGCCCACAGGCAGCTTGGAAGTCCAGCACCACTGCACTTCCTGAAGTATTCTGGGCTGGGACACAACTCATGGGGGCTGGCTCAAGGAAGAAATATGCATGGACAGGACATGCCAGGAGACAGGACAAAGGGACAAACCAAACTAGGACTCAGTCTTCTCAATATGTGTTTCCCAGAATACACCAAGCAACTTGGAGTGCACAGAACTGGAAGACATCCTGGCTGGGCTGAACATGTGTTCTGTGAGGGCAAATGCAATTCATCTTGGCTGAGCTTCAGCAGATTGCAAAACTAAGCTGGATGAGAAAGGCCCTAGTAGCAAAACTATAAAAATACTGTGACATGGCCAACAAAGGCTCACTTTCCTAGACAGCCTCCTAGCAGGCCTCAGGAGAGGAAAAAGCAGCTTTCAAAAGCCCTTCTGGAAAAGCATGGCTTCTCTTGTTGAATACAAAGGTTATCAAATTCTGTGTATTGCATAAAAAGCATCTGATGGATTTTGAAACTGCCTCTATCTTAACCATTCTAGAAATTATTCCTCACAAGAGAAGATAAACAGGTATATCCTTTACTCTCTCATGTAACCTCTGCTCCCATGAAGGAGTCTAGTTCTGTGCCACTCTGTAGCTGTTTATCATAGTTCAGATCTATATTCTGCTGCCAGGGAATCTGTATGGTCTGAAGCCTTGGGGTTTTCCCAGCAGGGACTCTACACTATCATCCATTCAGTGAGAATTACCACTGAGACAAATAAAAATAAGCTATTTAAATTTATAATTTATCAATTTAAAAAATGAATAAAAATTAGATCTTATAAATATTTATGTATACAAATTAGAAGTACCTATCCTCTAATACTGATTTGTATTGATATGATTTGTTTTGCTATTGATGTCCTAACTAGTATAGTAAATAAGAGGATAACAATGTATTAGCTCTGCTGCCATGACAAAGGGGCACACTCTTGAAAAAATATTCTAGCATGTATTAAATTTTGTATCAAATGCAAATATTTTCTTTTTCATATGAAAACTGGACTGCAAAGCAATGTAAGATAATTTGTATTCTATTCCAAACACTTAAGGCAGTTATATATTAAAAAATGTTTTGGGCAGAAATACTCCATTTGGGCAGATATATTCCATCATGGCTAAGAAAAAAACTCCAAGATAAATTTAATTTTCTTTTTAAAACTTACCTTTCAGTATTACAGAATAGGCTTATTATGATTTACTATTCAATTACTGAAAATTTAAGAAGTTTCTGATGAAGTGTTTCTTCTGGTAGACACTATTTACTGACAAACCAAGCGACCACAGATGAATAAAAATAGAAATTGATGAAAAAACTGTACCAAGAATCTGATTGTCTAAACAAAAATTCCACAAGCAGGAAAGTTATACAAATGTTTGATGCCAAACTGTGAGAAAGTGTTTCTTCTGCAGCCACCAGGAAAAAGGAAATGCCTACTGAAGTCTAAGAAGTGGTTGGTATTTATTTACATGGCCTCCTACCCACATGCTGAGACAGGGCAGTTTCCAAGAAAGGGAAATCACAGGGTGCCTGTGCTTGAGGCAAACAGAGTCACACAGGAGAGATCAGAGTTAAATACTGCTTAACTCCGGGAGAAAGGTATTGCTGGGACATTAACGCGTGGCAGCAAAACTCATCCCAATTTTCTTTTCCCTCCAAAGAGAAAATATACAGAAATGGACAACAAGCTGATTCAACAGCAGATGAGCCCAACAATTCAGCCTAAGCTCAATTAGTATTATGTTATAGTAGGGCAAAAAAAGCTCCAGCCAGGACTATTTGTGCACGTTTCCCATCCTGAGAAGCTGACAGCATAAGAAACAGGGAATGCATGAAGCCTGGGAGGAATGGGGCTAGGCACACTTCAACGAGTGACTACATGCACATAACTGTGGGTCCAGTTTGTCCCCCTCAGCATTTGTTCTTTTTTATTTATAGATTTTTATTTTTATAAAGGGGCAGAGAACTTAAGCGTGACACGAGGGGAAAAACCAGCACACGCTGATCTCACGTAAAGACTTTGCCTCTCTTTTTCCAGAGTAGAGGAGAAGAAGGAAAAAGTGGGAGGTAGAATGGCCCATTCCTGTCCCTGTGACATGAAAAAAATTCCCCATACTCCACCTTAGAAAAACAAACGAACCTGCTGGCCTGGGGAGGCCTTCCCACCCTGGAGACGATGTTTCACCACTCGGGCATAAGTAGCACTCACATCCTTAATGGACCAATTCTGTTCTCCGACAGGCAAGGGAGCTGCCAGGAACTGACAGCATGATGTAAATATGCCATATTACAACTGTCCCTTCCTTCTGAACTGTTTAAATGTACTAAAAATAAATACTGCTCAAGTCCAAAATGGCACAAGGGATACAAAAAATACAACAGCAGCTCCCCTTCCCCCAGCAGGGTCTCAGGCAGCACTTCCAGGCTAATGAACTCCATTGCATTTTCAGCCAGGGGCAGAAACTGCTTCAAAAAGTGTTCTGTGTTTTTGGAACTTTCAGGCTCAGTCAAAAAAGCAAAAGAAACCTTGGACACAACGTCAGCAAACTGGATGATAAAAGAAACAGAATTCCTTTGCTTCAAAGAAAAGAGATTGTTAAATAACTTCAGCTTCTTCCAGTTATCAAAGGTGGTTCTTTTGTCACTTCAGGCTGGCTAAGGTGCAGCAGCAGCAGCTGCCACAGGCTCTTCTCCACAAGAGAACAGAATTAAAGTTTATTTAGCACAATTCAAGCACACAATGCTCAGGTTCTGAAATGCAGGACTGAGCCAAGCATTGGCCCAATTATACTTTCAGCTGCATCAAGAGAATTGAGCTGGTTTGCTCACCACTTGCCAATGCCTTACAGAGCAGCAGCTTTGAAACGGAGGGTCACGACACCAACCAAAACCTGTCTATGTGGGGACCTCAAGTTCAAAGAAATCAAACTGCCAGCTGGAAGCACAGGCCACACTGGAAAGGTTGCAACAAAGGTTGGTTTACAGCAGGGTTCATTCTCTACATCAGCTGAGAGTACAAATCTCAGCAGCATTAACTGCGCACTGAGAGCAAATGTAGATATCCACAAAATGCCTCCGCCATTAGGAGGAAGCATTAACAATTATTAGGCATTGATGAGGTGAAAGAGTGAACTGCTTTAAAATCATAAACTGAGGAAGAACAGCTTTGAAATAAAGCTGGGAAACAGCAGCTAAAAGACTTAGCATTTCTGCCTCTGGACTTTCAGACCGACACTGTACTGGTCTCCGAATTTGTTTCTGCACTCATACCCGGGGATAACGCTTACCTGACTCACAGGCACCATGCTCAACCTTGTTTCTGTCAGCAGCCACTGATGGCAGGGCATCATTAAATACCCTGCAATCAGGGCTCTAAAATGTGTAGGTGAAACACCCAAGCCAAGCAATTACTTGGCAAAGCAGTTAAGCAGCCAAGGCAGAAAATAATCCCAGAGCAAAGATATTCTATAGTACTGTGCTATTTTATATGGCTAGAGCAGTATCCACATTCTACAGAGACACAAGGAGCAGTGGCCTTTGAACCTGCTGAGCCAGAGTGGTCTGCATTAAAAAAAGAAGAAAAATAATAGAAGTGTAAGGAACTGCTGGTGGTCTGTGCCTGTGTACTCCCAAAAAGGAAAGGCTCAGCCTTGTTTACACCTTGGAGCTCTGCCCGCCAGTGCCAACAACCCACTCTGTGGCATTTGATGAAAGTGAAAACTATTAAGATGCCTTGTAGAAACCTTTACAGTATTCAAATCAATATCCAAGATTTTACCATATTCTGACTTCAAATATACCCAAGAGAATTTTCCTGTGTTTCTGTTTCAGTATATATTTTTCTCTCAGTTGACAAAGCTGCACAACATCTTCACAATGGTCTCTGCTTCACCACACTTGGCTTTAAAGCATACTTTGAAAAATGAAGCATGAGATTCTCAGACACTACTGCAAAATTCTGGAAAAATAAAGCAAGTTATTTTATTACAGACTACTTGGCAGTGTGGGATTCAGCCTGAGCATGCTCCTGGATACAGATGTAGAAAACATAACTCTAACATGTCTATAAAATGAAGAAGGAGCTGCTTTACCAGAAAAACAATGCATACCTATATATTCTAACATTTTTATGAAAAGCACTGCAAAAAATACTTAATAAGTTGCAGATGAGAACATGTTTCTTCCATCTATGCACCTCTCCCCTCCAGTCTTCTAGAGTCAACTCCAAATTGAAAATCTCATGGCAAAAATCTGACAGCGGCTCAGGCTGACGAACTAGGCTGTTAGAAGAACAGAGCACAAATACCAAATCTTATATTCCTTCAGTCTTACAAGTCTTTATCTTTTGCCATGGTCAAAATTGAGTTTCTTATATAAATCAAAGCTGAAAATGCCAAACCTGAAACCATAGTTGAAAGAAGGATCTCATGACAGAACCAAGCTATTTCTGGTTTCAGTTATTATCTTTCTCTATTTTGCATTTGTACTCTTTTTCAGGCAATTATGCATACTTCTGGCACTTGCAATTTTTTTCCCCAATCTTTTGGTATCTTTTTCCACAACATATTAAAAAAAATTCAGTGTTGTTATATCTCTGCTGTTCCTTCGGAATACACCTATGGGACTAAACCAGACGCTAATGGTAAATCAGTCTTTAGTCTGGCCTTATTGCTCATTTTACAGTGTCACTCATTCCTCACACCATTCTTCTCTTGTAAGAACCAGCATTATATTTGTTTCTGAAATTTTCTTTTGCCCAAATTTCTTCAGGAATAGAGAAAAACAAGAGTTCACAACTCTGCATTTGGATACTTCAGCAAGAAATGGTCACCGATTCTCCCTTGAAAGCAGTTTTCTATCCTGCCACATTTCAAGACTTCCCAGGACATCAGTATAGGCTGTGTCTACATCACTATTTTGCAGCACAGGTTTCCAGGGAGCTGAAGCTGCAGTTTGTATTCCTACAGCACACCCCAGAGCAGAACCTCACCACCTGCCTGCTCAGAGCTAGGCAGCCCCAAATTCCTCCTTCTCCTCGCCTGGAAGAGAGGATGGGCACAGAATCCTTAGGGAGAGCTGTGCTGAGCAGCCAAGCTGGCCTTGCAGTGGGAGCTGACAAACCTGCTGTACCTGGCTAATTCTGTACCTGGCTAATTCCATGGGGTTGCTGCCTGCACATCTTTCCCCCATTTCCCCAGTAATGGGGGGAGCGGGGAGCTGTGTAGGCATTCCACTGCAGAGTATGAATGGCTGTATTAAATAAAAAGATAATTTTTAAAAAAAGGAAATCTAGTAATTCCACTGGTACTCCCCTCTGCCTTTACATAATAGCACATCAAACACAAGGGCAATAGTTTTTGGAATATGTAACAAATTCAATGTTAAGTTTCCTCCTCTCCAAAAGAGGTGTTTATTATCACAAGCAAAGGGCTGGTCTTTCACCGATCTGTGCTGTCAGTAAAAGGATCAATCTGAGAAAGGGCCTGATGAAGAGGAAATCTCTGTTTAGCTCCTATTAGTCAGGATCTTGAAAGGTCATTTTGAATTTGGGAAATCTTGTCTGGGAAAGAAGCCAGCAATTTCTCTGAACTGAAGTGATGTTGGCATTTAAAACTGAGAGAAAGGCCTGACTGATGAACCAGTGACAGTCTGGAAAAATTCTGCTGGATGCTCCAAGTGGCTGCTCCAAAGGTAGAGGGGGATAAATGTATCCTTTGACCTTTTTATCCCTTGCTACAAAGCCTGCTTAGGACAGCTTGTTTTTCTCTGCTGGTGCTCAAGTTTTTGTTTTTCACTCCTCACCTCTGCAGACCATCCAACAACCACAGTGGTTTGTGGGAGCAGTACTGCAGGATGAAGGGCTTTGGAGGAGCATGTCTGTGCTGGCACAGAGGGACAAGGACACATCGAGGTCCGTGAGATCAGGCTTTTCAGCTGGCAATTTGCATTAAAAATTGTGATTATCACACACAAGTGTGTGTATAAAAATACTGTGGTTTATATATATGTATACACACGTGTTTTGGTGGTGGGATTTATTTTTTTTTTTATTTACAGAAAAACATAATTCTTGGAACCTCCTCTCTTAGAACTGAAGTGCAGCTCGGATTTCAGTCTTGCAAAGGTGATGGTCTGGGTGGATGAACCTCTCTGCTTCTAATGATCTTTTGCATTAGGAATACTATGATAATATGGGAAAAGACCCAGTAGGTTTCACTGTATTTTCAGCTTCTTCAATGCCCTTAACTTGAAGATAGAAAGAGAATCTTTAATTTAGAAGCCTCCTGAAATTCCTTGGTAGGCACATGAAGAAGATGCACCTTTCATACACCTTTCTGTCTACTGGAAAGGCATTTCCTAAAACTCCTCTGGCTTTTTAGCTATTTCAGTTTGTATAAAGTGAACCCCAGAAAAGCTCAAACTCAGAAGCCATTAGAGACCTTTCCCTGAGTACCAGCTGAAGTATCTCCAGAGACTCTCCATCCTTTGTGTATGCAGTAAAAAGATCTTTCCTGCAAGATGTAAAATGGTAAATATGCAATTACATAATTCTGTAAAAAACATTAAGCAGAATTTTCCTGAGGTGATGCATCTGTCTCTGCAGGACTCCTAAACACGCAACATAATGCACGCACACAAATTAGCTCATGGCACTTATGCTGCCCTACTTGCCTGTTATCATTAAAAGCTTTCAGACAGCAATCAATTTCACTGTGGTGGAGATTACTGCAAAATGCATTAAGAAGTTCACGCCTGTGGCAGTGGTCACTGAAAATATTTTGGAAAGCATCCCAGAAGTACAAGACTTTTTCCAGACATCTGAGAGAAACTCTGCTGTGACAGAGCTTCTGGTGTCAAGACTTCTCTCCCAGCACCCCTCTTCTTTAGTTGTTGCTTTTTTGGAGTTATTTTTTTAATAGCGGCACTTTTTGAAAGGTAAATTTCAGCTTTCCTCTTTTTTTTCTTTTTTTTTTAATTGAGCCAAGATACTTGGGTCATGGAAAACATTAACTTCTGAGACAACTGTCTGAAGCTATGTCCTTCCTTGCTCTACATCATAGGTATAAATATACTCTAGCTTATCAATTTCATCAAAGAAAAACCGCTGAATTACAATACAAGTGATGAAATCACCTGACTACCCTATTACAACAACATATTTGGGTTTTTTGGTTTTTTTTGTAAAATAAGTAGCTCTGGGGATGTTCCTATAACTAATAAACAAAGAAAAGTGAATACACCACAACCACCAAGCACCATTTCTACTTCATATCAAAAATATCACCTTCAAATACTAAGTCACATAATGCCATCAAATCCTCAAGGGAAGGCTTTGAGATGTGTATCGGAATTTGACAAAAGATATTCTAAAACAATTACAGTGATGTGCAGGAAAACCTGCAGCTCTGTGTCCCTGGAAATCAATATTAGATTTAAATCTCCTTAAGAATATTCATCAGGAATGTTCCCATGAAACTGTCCCAGACTGAAGTACTCTTGAAACTCAGAGCCAAAGCTGCTCCTCAAACTGCCCTTAAGTTTTCTCTGTTCTTGAACCCTCCTCAGCCAGAAGCCGCCTCTGAATGTCCATACCTGCCCCAGTAAACACTGGAATGTGGGCAGGGATTGACTCAACTCAAAAAAAAAGGAACCTGACAAACAGGATCACAGGAGTGGGGAAAAAAGGGCTAGTAGAACATCCAAGAAAACAAGTTTTTCCAAAGATCCAGTGTCAAGGTCCTCTGGTTCAACTTGAGGCCATATCCTCTTGTCTTGCTGGTTGTCTGGGAGAAGAGACTGACCCCATTTGACTACAGCCTCCTTTACATAGCTGTAAAGAGCTATCAGGTGATGTTCGTGTCTCCTTTTCTGCAGGCTGAGCCACCCCAGCTCTCTCAACCTCTCCTCATATGACTTGTGTTCCTTCACCAGCTTTGCTGCCCTTATCTGGACTGGCTCCATCAAATTTACTGCCATCAAAAAAAGTGACTGCAAGGTGCCAGGCAGTGCTGGTCTCCTGACCCCTACCACCAGGAGTGTGTTTAGAGGGAAGTGTGTGTAGGAGAGCTGCCAGATATGGTGGTTTTCAATCTGCAGATGCTGCAAATTCAATGCAAATGTCCAAGAGTTGCTCTTTCCTGATAACTGTGTTACTTTATCACAGGCAGAAGTGTGTTCCATGAAGGACACTGGACATATTGCAAATCATTTTGAGTGAGCTGCTCAGCTGTTCCCTTGCAGCACAGTACAAAAAGCAGAGGGCCTGATCCAGCATCACCCCAAGGGAAAGTATGCCAACCCTAGAGCACACCTTAAAAACACACACCTGAAACAGAGGGACACACTCCACTGCCTTGGCCACATACTCCCTCTAAATAGCCTAGCAGGTGCTGAACTCAGGCAGATGCCTCTGCAGGAGGTAGCACACTTAGGGGAAGCACACAGAAACACCCCTGGAAGAACAGAGATGTCCTCAAACTGAAATAATCACAGACTGTTCAAGTGTTGTCACTCCCTTTCGTGTGGCGGCAGACCTTGGGTTATTATTGACAGATCACCTTTGTCAGCTTCATCCAAGCCCACCCTAGCTCACTCTTGTGCCCTTGCTGAATCACAGTGAAGGATAACACCCCTAACACCAAAGCCTTAGAGCCTGGCCATCCTTGGCACCGCTGGCAGTTCTCCTTTAGGCCTAGAGCACCCTGTGCCATGTCCAGGACAGATCATCCAAAGCCACCTTTGCAGCTAGCTCGAGCAGAAACAGGCAAACTCTGCAAGCACAAACTCACAGTGATGCCCTAAATTTTAGCTTTTGTATTTTTCATATCAGTACTGCTTTAGTGTATAACTCTAAAACTCCACAGCCTATCAGCTACTGTTCTCCCATTTTATTCAGACAAAACAATTTCTCTCAAGACTTGAAACTCAAGGACACTTTATTGTTTCAGGCCCTGAGAGATGTAAACAACAGCAAACTGGGGGAGCAAACTTGGAGCAAGTTGCTTCATTACCTGAAGCTGTAATTAGACAATTAACATCTGATAGGCAAACAGACCAAACTTATATCTGTCTGAAACACTCGTGACCATCGTCCATCTTGGGTGCAGCCTCTGCGAGGTTACTGCACTGCCCAAGGTGTACCCTTTGGAGGCCTTTCAATAAATACCTACTTTATTTTCTAACTCTGTCTAGCTTCTGTTCTAGGTAGCCTCTCCAAGGCATCAACAGCACATCCTCAGCCATGTGGGATCAGTTTCTCTATGTCAGAGGCAACAGGCTCTGGTTTGTGCTCAGGCAGATCACGCACTGTCACAGCCAAGAGCTAGGAACAAAGCTGGACTGCCACTGAGCACTGCGAGGGGCACGGGGGAAGTGGGGTGTTGAAGTCAGGAGACAACATCTGTGATGCTTCTGGCTGCCAGATTCATCCTTAGAAAAGCAGCAACAACCTCTCAGCCAACTGGAGACTCCATCAGCGTCGCTGTGAGCGACAAGCACGAAAAACTGGGCAAGGAGAGTATCTCTCAAGAGTATCAGCACCTGGGAGGAGGCATTTCCCTTGCTTTTGCATGGGGGATGAGGTCTTCAGTAACTGCCAGATTTAAGAATCTTACAGTCATATTCTTTGGCTATCCCAAAATAAAAACCTTACTAATAATTCAAAAGTATTTTTAATTGTTTTTATACTTTTCTCTATATCTCTTCCAATCCAGACTAACGCCAAACCTTGTTGTTTCTTGCAGTGACATTTAAAAATATGTCATTTCTCCTCTGTATAAAATAACATCACCTTTAAAGAATTCCAGTTCTCCCATGTCTGGATTCCTGCAATCAACTACTACTCTGATTCATACCTAACACCCTCTTTTATTCCATGCTGTTTGCTTAGGGAGGGAAATACAGATTGAATACACCATTGTGTAGACTGAAAGTTGTGTTAAGATGACAAACACCTGCATTTACTTAATCATCTTTGTTAAGATACTGTCAGTTGGCTTCCCCAAGAGCACAATTAGAAAAGAGCTCTAACCAATGATCACAATAGCTGTAAGAACTATCTTCATCATGCTCTAAAAATTTGTAACATTCAGCTTGGATAGCTATTGTTGATGAAGTGATATTATGAAAATAAGATTTTTAAAGATTCAATAAACAAGGTACAAAGTTTTGCTTCAGCAGCACTGGCTACACATGCTCAACCTCAGCTGTTTCAAAGAATCCACAAATGGTACAACGGCTTTGAAAGTCTCCAGGAGCTTGAGAACTCCACACAAACAACAGTAATGCAAGAGGTAGTGACATTATTGCAAACACAGAAGACAACAAAAGAGGTTCATTGAAATCTGAAAGTTAAAACATGCCTGCAAAAATGGTGAATTTTTACAGTACACGGATAAGGAAGATGAACACCGCTGCCCCTCTGGAAGAAAGGGAATATTTACTGTGCAGCAATTCCTCAACCGTACAGTGTAAGTCTTCATCAATGCTGACTCAAAATACTGGCGACTGTTAATTCCCTGGCACTAAACTTGGAGGACACTGTAACAATTGTAAAGAATCACTGCAGTGTAAGTACACCGATTCACATAACACTGACATACAGCACTGAATTCCCAGACAGTCAGTCAAAGTTCTGGGCAAGAAACCAAATTCCATGTTGTTTTTTTTCTTTAAACACTATGTCAAAACACCCCTATTACTCCTTCCTTGTGCTTTGAAAGGCATACTCCATTATTCCTTAATGTCGTTAGCTTTTACAGATACTGCAACCAACAAGGAATTGCTGCTGGAAAAATCTATTACAACTGCTTTCTAACATTGACATTTTGAGTGTTTCCATGGGAAAGCAGCATGGTCACAACAAAAACCAAAGTGAAAACAAGATAGCTAACTTACAAATATACACACAAAATCAAGTTTCAGTAAGGAATCCAGAATAGTGAAACTATGAAACTCCCAAGTCTATGAGTTTTCACAAAGAAGCTGGTGCTACAATGGATTCTGAAAACTGAATTCATACAACCAAGCCTTACCCATGTAAACCATCTTAATAGCTGTCAATGAGCTCATTTCACACACAGTTAATTCTGTATCAGAGATCACCCTTTAATGTGTTCTAAAAGAACATTTTAGACAAACATTTTGTTTTCAGGACACTCAAAGATACAAAGCAGGGAGGACAGCTTATTGCAAAGTTGTCCATGCAGCGAAATTTTAAAAATACAATATAAAACAAAGAAAACAATACAGTTAGTTCCCCTCTGGCCTTCAAGAGCCTCAAAAGTATTGAAATAAAATACTGAAATAAAAAGTTCATTAAAAGTGTTCTATGTCTGCCCAAGTGCTATTTTAACATCGTATTCAGCAATTTGATTTTCTGTGATCCATTCCTTGCATTTACATTACTCAAACTAAATGTATATTTTAAGTATTGTCTCAATTAATTCCTGTTGCTGAAATAACATTCTGTGCTCCTTTGAGGATATTCCCAAGGTTACAAAAACTAGATTGTCTAGCAGTTTAGATTTGTTTTAATTATCTAATAATACATTACACTGAAATAGCTTGAAATAATGAGGGTTTTATACTAATACATTACTGACATATAATTACTAGTTATTCCCAGAAAAAAAAGTACACGACAATAGGCAAGGCTAAATGTATGTATATTTAAATAAATGCATTACAGAACTAATTGCCATTACTCAAGAAAGAAAAAAAAATCCTCCCAAACCAAGTGTTTTAAGCGTGAAAAATTTACATTTAAAAGAAATTCATTTTTCCTAATGAAAACAGAAGACCTCAAAATACATTTCAATCTGCCCTGAAATCGCACTTTGGAAATGCAGGTGGGGAGAACCTAATTCAGAAGGGGAAAAATACAATTCAGTCTAAGAAGACAAAACTATGGTTTAAAATCAAATTCACTTGGCAGCTGCACAGAGCCTTTACAGGTGAATCCTGAGTCCCCTTGGTTTTTTTGCACTTACTTTCTTTTCCCATTCACCTCCACATCTCCTGAAAAAGATGTTTGGTGCAAGAAAAGTTAGGAACTATAGAAATGCAAACACAACTCTGGCCAGTTTGTGTGTGGACAAAGACCAACACTTGCAGACGCCTTTAGCAGAGAAGGGCACAGTTTGTAAAGCAACTGGAACTGTGCATTGCACTCTTCCAGAATTGACACTGCCTCCTCCTAAAGGGGAAATGAAGATGGCAACCTCCAATATCAGTGACCTCTGATATTTTCTGCAGGCATAAACAAAATCCCAGACCCCTTCAGAACACTAAGACACAAAGTCATCTTGAAGAGAAGCACATTATGGAATTTCTCTTCTGCTCACTGAAAAGGAGGAAAATTTTATATACCATAACAGGCACCCCTCAATCTAAAATAATTATACTCTAATTACCATTGGATACTAAATTCTCTCAGCTTAAACAACACAGCCAAAAAGTCTTCATTATTTCATGATTTGGACCATTTAGCACAAAAGTTGACTGATGTCAGGCACTGAGTTCCATAAGAAAACATTTCTAATTGATTTGAATTAGGCTTCAAATTCTCAGCTTACTCTGCAGTTTAAGAAAGTCCTCACTGCCCTCACACAAACATCCACACAGACACAGCACTGCTTCAACAGGAAAAAATCCTACCATGGAATGGTTTGGGTTAGAAGGGAGATGAAAACTCATCTCATTTCAACTCTCTGCCATGGGCAAGGACATCTTCCACTGTCCCAGGCTGCTCCAAGCCCCGTCCAACCTGGCCCTGGACACTTCCAGGGATGGAGCATTCACAGCTTCTCTGGCAACCTGTGCCAGGACCTCACCACCCCCACAGGGAAGGATTTCTTTCTGATACCTGATCTAAACCAACCCACTCTTTATCAATTTAAAGCCATCACCCCTTGTCCTATCACTCCAAGCCCTTGTCAAAATTATCTCTCCAGCTTTCTTGGAGTTCCTTTAAGTTACACTTCAGCTGCTCTAAGGTCTCCCTGAAGCCTTTTCTTCTCCAGGCTGAAGAACCTTTACTCCCTCAGCCGGTCCTCAAGGGAAAGGTGCTCCAGCCTTCTGAGCAGCTCAATGGCTTCCTCTGGACTTGTTCAAAAAGAACTGTTAACTATAAAATCACGACACTCCTTTCTCTGCTGTTCCTGTTCTAAAGGAGAGATGAGGCTGGAAGGGAGCAGAATCTAACAAGGAGGACTATAAAGCAGATCAGAGTACCGCAAATATGAAAATGAGAAAATAAAAAGACCTATTGATAAGTGTAACACATGGTGACTGGAGAAATAGCTGTAGAGGTGGGAATATGGTTAGGAAAATTTTAGGGAGAAACTGCTGCACAGTTATCTAAAATATCTGTAGACTGAATTAGTAATGGCACACAAACAGAAAACGCTAGAAATTTTTAATACAGAATCAAAATTACTACTTAATTGATCTAACAGTGGAATAATAAGTGGAATAATTTATCTGGAAAACTGACCTATCTTTATATCCTTGTTTAGAGAGCTGGACAGAAAATAATTGGAAAAGCGTTATCTTTCATATCAAAAGCACATGGATTGGTGTGGGGTTGGCACAACAGAGAACATTCCCCAAGACAATAAAGCAACAAAGAGTACTTGCCTCACCATCACCAGGACTTCCAGTGATCATAATACAGATTCATGGTAGAGAACTTAATGAGGTGTTTTAACTAAAAGAGACACACCATGGAAAAAGCTGACCTACTGCTTGGTTGAGGAGAACCCATTAACAGGCAATGTTGAGACGTTGAGAAAGCTCCAGTGTTCAATCCTTTTTTTACATTACTCTTCACTAAAAAGTCTATAAAGCAGTAAAAATTATTATGCCTAGATATTGGGAAAATAAAATTATGTTAAAGAAAAGGAAGCACTCGTATAAACTGCAAAGTTCAGTTAAGCCCCCACCTCTTTCCTTCAGCTCTCTCAAGTGTCTAAGTTTTAAATCTGAAGTCTAAGTTTTAAGTCTTAAGTTTTAAACCTGGAGTCATAACAGAATTCTGCAACTGATACGTGTAAATCTCTTATCTAAATTACAGAGAGAGAACAAAGCAGCAAACCTGACTTAAAGTGCCCAAGAGTTCCTTGGAACTATGCCCTGCTCTTACTCTGCTATTTACACTGCAAGCAGCATCTCTGCTGTTGAAGATGACACACAGACTTCACCAAAAGGAAAGCCTGAGAGTCTCAAATGCTTTTGCATTTCAAGCGCACTCTCTTTTCCTCTCTGCTCCATCCCGGTGCAGACAATTTTCTGTGCTCAAGGCCTGGATCCACCATCCCCTTCCCTCCAGAACTTTTCCAAGTCCCAGCTCCCATCCCATGCTCCTCAGGAAGGTGCTCAAGGTGGTGTGTTAGACACAGCTTGCAGAGGTGCTTGAAACAGGTACACGAGACATGGGCTCTACTAACAGAACTGAACAAACTCAATTCATCAGGAATGATGCAACTTCTTGTAAGGCACCAGCATGAGAACCTCCACTCTGTGAAATAAAAACTGCAAGTTCAAACCAAACCCAGGGAAGAGGAGCAAGTCCAGCTGAACAGGAGACTCAATCCATAGAGGCACCTTTATCGTCCATTGGGGAGGTCAACATCTGGGTCTGCTCCAAAAGCGAAGGGCTCAAGGCTCTGGGAAATAAAGCACCACACCTTAATTTATCCCCTCCTGGCTGAGTACCAGCCTAGCCCAGGAGTAGCTACTCATCTTTTCCATTTGGTAGAGTAGGGTGTTGGTCCATCATCTCAGTGGCAAATAATTTACAGAAAAGCATCAATTCACATGTCTCACATGAAGGCTACAGGAACTTGTGAATTGCAGACAGCAAAGAAGATCACCTTGGAAATAGTGAAGAACTTAGAATTCTACGTTTCATGTAACTTGTGCCAATAAAGTGTTGGTTATCCCCAAATTAAGCTTGCTATACAAACTATCCCTAAACTGTTGAGTATTTTTTTTTTTTTTGTAAGCAGGGAGAAACACAAGTATAAATGTCTGAAGTCCTTGTCCACATTTTGACCTCAGATGCCTAAAGGCAGTCGTTCTGCTCCCACAGTGTGGAATGCCCTCCCACAAAGCACCCGTGTGGAATCTTCAGAGGCTATTTTTGCAAAGCATAATAAAAAGACATTTCTTGCTAGACTTTCTGCTGTTAGCAGCACAGCTTATTGACCACCTCTGAGGATGCCTACACTTTCCACTGTATTTCACACAGAGGGGATTTCTTACATGCAGTTACCCATTACAAAAATCTAACTGAAAATTTACAGTTGTCAACAATGAGACAAAGGAGGAAGCAAACTTCTCTTCATGTAGGGATGTATCTGTCTTCACAGGGAAAAAAGAAAACATTATTTTCATGAGGTTTACTGCAAATTTATTACAGCAATTAAACTGTCCAGTGAATCTGTCTGTATCAACTTATTTCCAGATCCAAAACCAGATGCAAAAACCACCTTTCATTTAATTTGATTATTCTAACTTGTGTGGAGTATGTAGAAACAGATTATTTTGGCAACTGGTGGCTAACGAGCTTTCCTAACTCTTTAAAGCTGTCCTTGCAATGCTTTTTCTACAGTATTTACCAGAAAAATCTAGTGATTAGAAAACAGTTAAAATCCTTGCTCCTTCTGCAGCAGAAATCACTCAAACTCTCCTACACAGAGAAGGGTTTTAGAAACAGAGCTGCCTGAGAATCCACTTTGCTGCTGGCCACGGCTTCAGTGTGTTTGTCCTGTAGCTGCACAGCAAAAAGTTAGCAAAGCATCCACACTACAACGCCCATTGCCTACTCCACCCATTGGGGCTTCTAAGTTACCAAAAAATGTGCAGGATTTTTAACCCACTGTTGGCCACTGGCATTTAAATGTTCAGGAAGTATTTGGGTTTTGACTTTATGCATTTTGTACTGGATCTATGCACTCTCTATAAAGACTAATTATTAAATGGAAGTCTTACAGGGAATATGCACAGGTTTTTATCAGCGAGTTTGCAATCCAAGAGACATTTATTTGATATTTTAATCTAAAACAAAAAACCCAATACTGTATTCAGTAGTGTAAGGTTTTTACCTGTTCCTCTAAGCACCCACTTACCATTCTGTAGCTTTAACATTAGTTTTCTGTGTTTGTGAATATTGTTTTCTCCTATGTAAACAGAAGATGAAATCTAACAAGTCGCTGACTGTTGCATTTCCTCTGTGAAAGCTGATAAACAGAAGTTTCTTTAAACAAAGCACATACTTAAGCTATGACCTGCACTGATGCCAAGCATCCTTGAGACTGAGAATTCAGTGTGACTCAAGAAATCCTTTCCTATGGATGTTCCCAGCTGCATTAGAAAAGGAAGAAGGAACCCATGCAAGGAAAATAAAGTTCATAAAGCCAGGGAGGGAGCCAAATGTTGCCCAGCCATCTGCAAGGGGGGCTGCAGCACTCTATTAGATTTAGCTCCTCTGGAGCATCTGCCATTTGCTGCTTTGAAAAACACACTGATGTGATTCAGGACAGGAATTGCTACTTTTCAAAATGCTGTCATATACACAATGTCAAAAGTGGAGATTTTTCTTTTCTTAGCTTTTTCATTATGATAAAGTTTTGTTTACATCTAAGAGATAAGAAAATTGCAGACTGAAGTCTAATTTTATGTTGACAGTATCTCTTTACAGTGAGTTTAACAACAAGATAAACAGGAGAATCAGAAACCAAATCATAGCTTTTAACTTTTCATCTTATGTATTAGTTACAGGACAATTCTTTCTTGCAAAATATTTAAAACCACTACCCTAAGTTTACTTCTCACTTGTTAGCCAGGCAATAAAAATAAAAGGGTATTGCAAAAGTGGGAAAAGAAAAGAAAAAATTTAGATAGATAGCATATTAGATATGCTTAGAAACATGCATTAACACCTGGGATGTCTCTTGTAACAGATGATGAATCACATAAAAGCTACTCACATCAATTAAAGTTACAGTCCATTTTCATGACCTTTATCAATAGCCTAAGATTGACTAGAAGTTAGATAAAACAAATAACAGAAGAGATACTGTACCCAGTCCTGTAGCTGGTCTCATCCAGTGATTAATCCCACATTAATTAAACTAGAACATTTCTTATTTTCAGACTGGAGTCACTGCCATCTTTTACACTGATGCTTTTTACCATGCTCATGCCATCTCCAGTCTCTCCCACTTTTTAAGTGACACCATGAGGGGGAAAAACTAACAAATTTCACTTTAAACACAAGGGTACATCAACTCCTTAATGGATTTCTTTCTATGCCTGTTTCAGTGTGTTGGCCTTGCTGAGGCCCCACATTCTAGCAGTCAGTAGAAGAGATTTGTTCCAGCTGAGGCATCATATGCCAACACTGCCTGAAAGACTTGTTTACCCCATGGTCACCTTTCCTAACTAGAAAAGAAGGGCCTTGGTAACTTTCTCAAGATTCCCAGAAGCCAGGTAGCCAAGTCAAAGCTCCTGCAGACAGACTGCAGACACAGCTGCAGCGGTCTCCATGCCCAGGGCACAGAGCGCTTCAACCCCTGAGGTCAAAAGCTCTGAGGTGTAAATGGGACCTGCGTTATCAGAATTACACCCTGTGCATTCATTACCTGCCTGACCTTTCCCAGCTGAACCTAGGGGATCTTCAGTGAGGACATTCAGACGGTTTTTGCTATTCCTGCTACAGATGCCATCAAGTTTCAGAGACATGAGGATTCAGGACTATTCTCATTGCTCTCCACTCAGGTACACCAAGGTGACCATCAGAACAATCCACTGAGCTATTCAGCACAATATTCCACAAGAAGAGGGAATGTTGCCTTCAATGGTGATGGCAACCATGGGCACAGACAGACAGCAAGACTTGAAATACAAACAACGATTCAGAACAAAAGTCAACAATTCTACCTAAGGCATGGGCAGGTGCAGGTCTGTCCCCTCAGTACCAGCAGAATAAGGACATTAAGGCAAAAGAAAGCATTATGGGAACTTTTCCAAAATGAGTGCGTTCAAATATCAGCCTATGTCATTTGCTATTCTAAAGAGACACAGAATGAATTCAAACACCATTCCTTTAAGGAGCTGATCTATGAGTTAAGATAGCCCCCAAAGAATGGAAAAGTGGAAAAATGGAGCACATCTGCCATACAATCCCTCAATGGACTTTTGTCAACAAATCAAAAAGAGTGATGCCTTTTCTCTACAGACCAGGATAAAATCACCTTCAAAGATGTACAGGGAAAAAACCCAAATGTTTGGAGCAGAACACAGAAATGATCGTGACAATTACCAGCCTGACATACTATCCAGTTTTCTCATCCCCTTCCTCATAGTTTTTGCTCCAGTACATCTGACTGCCAAAACAATTATTTCGTTGCCTCAACTACCTTTCAAAAATTAAACCATTATTTAAAACCACTGGAATATTTAATAGGCCAGCTCACTCACCCAAGCTACTAAAATAAGCAATTAACAAAATGTTTCAGCCAAAAACGTGCTATAGTTATTATGTTTCTTACTTGTTAATAAAGAGAGATGGCTCAGCAGAACTCAAGTCATATTCTGATAACTGGTAAAAATATACATTCAAATGTGTGGGTCTGTGATGCAATGGGAGCAGGCACAGGTGGGCAGGTCTGAAAAATGCAGATTCTGCTAAACTCAGGACTGGTAACTGTGGGACTATCTAAGGAATATTCCACACTGGCACTGTAAAATTATTTTTAAAGTTTCTTGCCCCAAGGGCTGACAAGCTTTGTCACCATGAGTAAAGGTCTGGGGGCCATCTGGCAGTGTCCCAGTAACATACACTCTCCTCTGATGTTGGAGCTAGACCTTATTTCAAAGGCTGCAAAACCATGTCATGTTAGGAAAACAAGGATTATTTACAAACTGGTAAGATCTGTCTTCACACAACCTTGCTCAAAATAAGTATGAAGTGTAAAGCTGTGCAACTGCACAACAAACTGCATGGACTAGTAACAAAGTAGTGCTCGGACTAGAGAGTTCAGTAGAATTTAAAGTCTATTGAAAGGACAGATTCCTCCCCCATCAGTATTAGTTCAGGTTTTTTCTCTCTTGTCTTCAAAATCCACAAATATCAAAGATCCTTTACTAGACTGACCAACACTGGCAGAGAGAATCCAGCCTCACCTGTGCTAAGGACAGAGAACTCAACGCAGTAAGCCCTGCTAGATTGCTCTTTGTCACCAGGGCATCATTCTACACACGGCAACTCTGAACTGAATGAAGAGCTGGAAGTAGGACAGATCTGCTTCCAAAGGGCTACACCCAGGTTAGTGACCCCTGAATTTTTATCAGGTTATCAGCACAGGTGCCTGAAATATGGCTGAGCAGGAGAGATGCTTTGGAGTATCCTCTGATCCTGAAGAACTCAGCAGCAGCGACTCCAACAGCTACGGTACGCAACTTAGGTACGCTATGAGTAACTTCTACAGTATGTTCTGTAGCTCCATCAGCTCCCAGGCACAAGAAACATTTCTCAGATCTGTCCAGCACACTTCAAACCAGCTCCCATAGACTGATAGATCAGAAGGAGCAGAAATGTGACCATACCTGCTAAGACTGCTCTGTCACAGAATTCCACAGTTCAGCACTAGAGGCACCACATCCCACGAGCAAGAGCACACAGTGGAGCTTGGAAAAGCATGCAATAATCACTGTGGTATGCACGAACCCCTGAGAGGATCCAACAGTCCTGGACAATTTGGGCTGGCTCCAGGCTGTTTGCAGTAATTATTAACTAGAGCTTTGGGCAGTGTCTTGTATGTTTGTTTTTCGAACATTGCAACTGAAATCAGTTCTTCTTTAATTTACATGGGACTCGCTACTCTAACCAGGTGGTTGTGATTTGCAGGGTTTTCACAACACTTGCTCTTCTTGCTGCTTTTTTCCCCTCAGCTTAAGGCTCATACCATGTTTTTGTTCAAGGGATTTTTTGTTTTGTTTCCAGATTTAAGTTTAAAAGCATGAAATAACCTACCCCCTGTTTTTTGCCTGGTTTCTAATTAATGCCATTAAATATCACCATCCAAAAAAGACACAAGGTGATCTGAATCTCTGTCAAAATTGACCAAGAAGTGCAGTAATTGCGAAGGTAAGTGAAAAATTTACCATGACTTATCTCTCCACCAAGACATACTTTGCTAGTAATTAAATTCAGAAAAGAGCCTTAAAGATCTTTTGGAGTTCACTGGTATTGTAAAATAATAGATTTGAAGTTCTCTGTTTGAATCCATGATATAGGGGGAGGTGCACGCAACAGATATGCCTTGTGAATAGTGAGGTGGGAAGTGGTTTTATGTTTTATTAAATTAAACAGCTGTGGGAAACACAAAGGACTGAACAACAAACTGGAAAGAAAGCACAGTACCTGTGTCACAAAAGACACCACCATTTAAATGCCCATATTTGTAATGCAACCATAAAACCTGGCCAATTTAATCTTTGGGGGCTTTCTCTGCTAAGCTTTAATAGATTTTTCTAAATATCTCCTGCTTTCATTACTCAAAACAGTGAAAAAAGCTTGGAATAGAAGGTATAAAAGGGAGAGCAAAATAAGTTTAGGTAAAGCATTAACTGCATTGTGAGCATAAGCATAATTTAAAAAACCAGTTAGAGACAGCTTAACTCCAGCATTTAAAGAAAAAAGAATGAACACAAGTTGGTGATTCCCCCCTCCCTTTTCTTCACTGAACAGGATTCAGCAGTTGAGCTTTCTGGGCTCCAGGAAGGCTACACTGAGTAAACTCAGCCAACCACAAGGTTGAAATTGTAGCACACGTACCATAAAAATTTAGTAATGCTTTTAAACTACTTCTCACCTCACTGGTTTGATGGTGGGGTGGTACTGTTATACAATATGTGCTGTTGCCAGGGCAACTCCATCTCACCTCGACAGCTGCTGCAGCTTCAGTGAAGCAACACGACGAGCTGTGGCAACTCCGAAATTTACTTTATTTCTAAAGAGTCTTTCCAACTATAAAGCATTTTCAGATGAACCTCTGGAGCTATTTATCCAAGGATTGTGACCATTTTTCAAAAATATCTATCACTGTATTCTAGTGGAAACACTGTGACCCTAAGTTCAAAAACATATTCACATATTCTATTAAATCAGATTTGTGCCAGGCACTTTCATACCTGGTGTAGAAACAGTATTGTGCCTCTGTGCTTGCTCAGTGTAAGGGCAAGAATTTTACATCCCTGGCAACACTACGAGCCTGCCTGGACAGTTCAGCATGTCCTTTTCCATCAGAGGGAAAAAAGTCTAACTTCTTGAAGCACAGAAAGCCTAAGTTCTAACCCATCCCTTCAACAAGAGCCAAACTGTAATATTGCTTCAACCCCGTTTTAAGCAGAGCTAAAATAAAGGATGAAGTCCAAAACAAGATTTTGTGAAAAGAAATCGGCACAGAGTCCTTCTGTGATAAAGGCTTTCGTGGAGGGAGGTGGCTACAGTCTTGTGGTCCAAACCCCAAAGAATTTTTTTATTTTCATGTCCTTGGCTTCGGGGACAGTGCTGTGTGAGCAAGGACTAGAAAAAGAATCAGAACATTACAAGCCTTCCCCGCAGTAAGTATTGATTGAAGCTTTTAAGAAGATTCAGTGCTATTTCTTTCTTTTTTCTCAACCTACTTGGGTACAGAACCAGAGTAAACATAAGACAGTAGAGCAAGCCGGTGAGGGTGTTTTGCGAAACTCAGCCAAACTTTCTGCTGCTTTAATTTGGGGAGAAAAAGAAGTGTTACAAAATGTCTAGGAAACGTTGTGTGCTGAGAAAGCACACAAGCATTTAAAGGTGGGCAACACGATTTACTGCAGACAAAGAATAGAAAAAAAGCATCAAAAGAATTAGGGAAATGCCAGATTTATCTATTTCTTTTTAAATCAACAAAGCAGTAAAGCAGGAGTTGACTTTTCTCCAGTCTAGGCACGTTTTCCTTCCTTTCCCTTCCCCTTTTCTTGCCTTCCCTTGCCTGCTGTAAGAGCAAACAGCAGTGGCAGAGGAACGATGCTGGTCCTGCCTGCATGTGCTGCATGTCCTGAGCCTGACATTTAACCAGTTCTGGGTAACAGCATGTTTACCACCTTCCATTCTGCTCCAATTTTCAGATACAACACAAGGAAGGGCTGCTTCTTTTTTTCCCCTTTCTGTTGAGTAAATTCTCTCTATATAAAAACTTCCAAGTGTCCCTCTGCCTCTTACCCAACTTTCACCACAAAAATATCCTGATACAGAACTTACAAATGCCTGGTAGTGCTCATAAAATTTTCAATGCATAACACACAAACATGCAATCCTTGTGATTATCCTCTACTATCCTGCAGCTCAAATCCTCGAGGCAAAAGCTCCAGCTGTAACACTGAAACTGCAAAGAGTCTGCTAAATTCTCTGATACTTAAAGAGTTGGAAAAAACCAAAACAAAACCAAAAAACCAATGAGCAAAGAATGTACCTAATTACCACTAATCCTGCCTATTAGATTTCATTCAGACACCACAACTTCTTTCAAATAACCCCAGTTTATTTTTGAAAAAAATTCCTTTCTTCAGGCAGGATATGGGGGAGGAGTCAATCAGTGATGTTTTACACATGCACATCTGGATACAGTCCAATTATTCCCCTTATACATTCCTCCAGTTGTTTTCATTTTGCTCCATCCTCTGGCATTCATAAATTTGTGAGATTAATTGTGTGTGAGCGTCTGCAGCCTTGGATCTGGGCACGGGTTTAGATGCAACGCAGCTAGAAGTCAACATTAAAGAGAGCTCCAGTTCAAAAAACACAATTTACATTTATACATCTTTGGTACAGTAAGGATTGAAGCAGCCATCATCCTTACCACATGCACCAAATTGGTAAGATTAATTCAATATCAACTACATTTTATTACAGTAGTTAGTGTGAACCTCATGAATACTTAGTTACTCAGTGTTAACTGCAAAAGAAGGAATTTTTATTTATTTATTTATTTTAGGATTTGTTTGTTTGGGGGCTGCTTTGGATAGTTTTTAGTTTTTCTTGGTGGGATTTCATTTGCTTTTGCAAATCATAAAACCATTGCAAGGACAGAAGCATTTTAAACCTGGGGTCCAGCTAACCCAGTGGCTTATGCCACCCTGGCCACCACCAGGGTCTACAGAGCTGGAAATCCAGAAACCTGGGAAATGCCCCTGTCAGAGGCATTCCCGTGGGCAGCTCCCACGCCTTGCTGCTCTAACTTGCTATTTACAATCTCTAGCAAAGGCAGACACAGAGGTTGTGACGGAGCTTCTGCAATGCTCTGGCTATTCCAGGCTGCTGGAACAACCCCCTTTGGGGCCAAAACCAAGTGAGCTCAAACCAATCACCAGCACAGGAAAGCAAGGGGCTAAACCCTGCTTCTCCTCTCCTGGGGCCAAGCCTTCCATTTACTGATGTTTTGTATTTTATGTGCAATTTACTAACCAAAAGCAGCTGTTTCCTCAAGTTCTCTGCAATTTATTGTTTTGCAAAATCAGTTTCACATTACACTTCTGATCAGTGCAGTTCCACATGAGAACTACACAACTGAGGTGAGGTATTAAAAAGCCAGGGGTGGAAGACCAAGAATCTGCACACTTGACTGTGACCCAAAGCTTTGTGACCCAAATACAGCGCTGGATACACAAATCCCACTTGGGGTCCAAGAGCTCAGGCAATTCCAGGCTGTGGTGTAGCAGTCAAGGCAGGGTTACAAGGGAGACAAACTGTGCCCAGTTCCTGAAGCTGACCCAGAAGCTGTTCACTGCTGGCAGGAATAGCTGCACAGCCACAGGTTGTTTTGGCTTGGCTGGTTTCGTGCAAGATGGCTGTTATATTTTTGAACAATTATCCATCAGATTTGATGGGATTTTTACAGAAGATAAATTGAACCTTCTTACAACCACCCAGGCTTTTCCAAAAATCTTGATGAACTATTCAAGAGTCAATCTGGTTATAACACCAGATGATACTAATCTAAAATTAACTCACCCACATTTCCCATTGTTAATCCATCTTGTGGCTTAATCTTGAAGATCTCTCAAATTTGTAGCTCTTGATAAGACACAGCAGAGAAAAATAAAAAAACCCAAAACAACTCTTCAAGCCAGGAGATTTTACAACATTTTTTCTCCAACCCATGAAATTCTTTGCTTTTCTTCATGCACAAGGAAAATACCTTGCATTGGGCATTTATCACAATACCTGAATCTGACAATGAATTGCCAATGAATTGAGACAATTTTCTCATTGTGTCAGCTACCACTGCTAACCCCTACAAGTCCTCTTGCAGTGCTGGAGGGTGAAGGTCTAAAAGGCAGAGAGAGTGGTTACAGTATAACTGGGGCAAACACAGCTGATCTCCCCAGCACCGCAGTGCTCCCACAGCTTGCACTGTGACACTGAGAACTGGACCAACTGTGAAGCTCAGCCCCTCACCCTGAACCTCCATTCATAGAGTTGCATCCAACCTCAAGATTTGAATAAACTCTTTTAGTCTTCCTTCCTTCTTAAAGTTAGGAAATCATACCCCAAACCAACCAGTATTCCAACTTGAATGAAATTCTTTCAACATCAAGTACCTGAGAGTCAGGGAACGTCAGATTTATGGTTGCACATGGAACCTCCATTCCGCTCCATGTGTGTAGGCATTGTGATTAAGTATCTGATTCCGTGATTGTGCACTGCTTTTCCCCAGGACTCCTGCCTCATTCACTGTGCAGAAAGCACATACAAGAGGAGAGAATTACATTTGTACAAACAACCATAAATCTACTATTTCCTAGCTTCTGAGTACTTGACTTTGCAAACAATGTTCCTTTCATGTAGATTTCTGGTTGTAATACTTGTACAGCACACACCTAAAAACATTGCAACAACCTGATTGACAGTCTCATCTAAGAGTACAGAATCAATTTTTGAAACCTACTCATTTTATGCATGTAACATTTACAAAAACTCTCATTTCATGGTTGCGCTATCATGCTTATAAAAGTCATATTTTCCACACAATAGAGGCAGTGTAAAAATTAAAACAAGCTGCAGACTGATTGACCAAGTTGTCTGAATTATTCTCTTTCTTCCTAACAATGAACTGTGCTCTCTGAGCTCCAAGTAAACAATTAAGAAGGGTGGGGGTGGGGGTTGGAGGGCAACCTATAGTAAATAGCATTTTAAGTGCACTCTTACAAAAAATACAAGGAAAATAGTAACATATAAAATAAGCCCCATTTTCCCTTTAAAATTACTGGAGACCTTGGAGGTGTTTTAGTAAAGCAGAACTGAGCTGCAGGCAAGGCCACAAATCTTAGCCGGCACAACTTGAAAGAAAAACAGAAAGTACCTCGTACAAATGTCTGGAATCATGTCTTCCAAGGCAGTATAATGTAGCCTTTATACCTGAGTTAGACTATCAGAGCATCAACTGCTAGCATGGAAGAGACCCAGCGCACACTGCAGTTGCTGGCTCAGCAGGTGGCACTGGATAAATACACACATGATACTTCTACTCCATAGCTCCCAATCAGATGTCCAAAAGCACTGCTTATTAAGCTGGTTCTGTTTCAAAAAAACAACCATAAAAATAGTATTGAAGGGTCCCATATAATCAGTTCTCATTGGTTTTACTTTGAGAGCTCCATGCCAACTCAGCCAGGGATCTCTGCCACACTCCTGAAGTCCCACACATCCTGCAGTTTCTGGTACTCAGCTAAATCTGGCTCGCTCACCTCCTTTAGCCACTGGGGTATTTTTTACTGGGCAGAAGCAAACAGAACTTTGCAAACTAATGTTTGTGCTTTACTCTCTGATAGCTGGGTGAGCAAGCAAGTCAGTGAGCATCAGAACAGAGTAAAATTAAAATCTAGTCCCCAAACAGTCATCGCTAAGAAGATTACAAGTAGAGGTGTTTTATCTCCCTGAGTATCCATCCCCTTTTCTAGTTGCTTTCCATGCTGCCTAAGGCTAGAAAGAATTCCTAAACTTTCCCTTTGACATTGGGAAGAAACTGGCACAAAGTTCTGAAGGAAATATCCTTAGCAAATGCAAGATTTTCACTAGACAGAGTAAATACTTCACCTAAATTGGGTTTCTCATTTCTACTGGAAACAGATAAGCAGGTCTCCAATTTTGCCATTCATTCAGGAATTTTCATAGCATGGCTTACAGTGAGTCTTAATGGAGATGGAAAGTAGATTGCAGCCTTTTCCAGTGAAATGTGACTTTATTACAAAAGCCATATGGAAGCAAGGAGAGACTTCTGTTACTGTACATAACCATGCTTTAGCACTGCCCTCAATACATTATATCTCTACACTGAAAGGCACAAACAGGCTCATTCATTTTCAGGAGTTATAAGAGATAATTATAGGACAGAAAAGTAGAATTTTTCCCCATGTGCACACTAGAGAAACAGCTTTGCTTCAAAATTAATGTTCTTAAGAAGAGTATTAGCAAACCAATGTGAATAGCAAATAATGAATATACAGAAAGAGCCTCCAGGACTAACCCTTAATTGCCTAGTGAAGGTGTTCAATGTCCTTCACACCTGCTCAAACCACGTCCAGGTGAACATATTTAGGTACAATAGACACAAAGTGCCAAATGTAATGATCTGTGTTTCCACACAGCAGAAGACAGAACTAACATTCCTTCCTAAGCAGCTACCCAGCTGTGACTGAAGGGTTAACTAAATACCAATGCCTTCATTTCTTAACCAGCTAACAAAAATCTTCAAGCACACCTACTCCAGCCTTTGGATGTTCTTTTGGCATCTGACACCTGCATTTGCACCACAAACCCTTGGAGTACTTAGCTGCTGTTGCCAAGAGGAATTTTTATCATTAAGCTTACAGCCATCATATGAAGATTTCTGGGAGGCTGCCAGTATCATTGAGGCTCCTTATGGATTTTCTAACAACATACGCTAAGGCTTGTAGTGCCACCTGTTCACGAGACAATCTCCACCACAGAGCCTGCTCCCTTCCCCAGCCCTGCCTTCCTAAGCTCCTTGTCCTCTCCAGTTCTCCATTCTTTTATCTCATAGCATTTGCTCAACATCTTTCCTGCTGTTTTTTCATTACTGACATAGGCTCCACTTTCTTCATAAACACATCCCAAGGTCCACAGAAAAAAGAACCTGGAGATTTAGTGAATCTTAACAAGATGAGGCTACTTCTATAACATTTACTCCCACGAGCCATACTGAACAATTTAATTGCCTCAGATCAGGTATATCACTATCATTGCAAACCGAGTCACAAATTATCTTGGGGAAGGTAATTAGGGGTAACACAGAAAAGTATGAATTGGGTACACATTTAATAGCTCTCCCCAATGTTACTTTCTGATACTATAAAGTAAGGCCTCATTTCTGACTTCCTGGCTCTAGTGTATGTTTTTCTTTAATTATATGCACATACCCTATGTAAAAGGAATTTACCATTAGATTTTTGGTCTTTAACAGACATATTTAGTAATTACTTTAAAATATTGACATTTATAATCAGTAGTGAAGATAAATATAACCTTTATGCAAAATTCAGTGGGAGACTTAGACTGCAGCAGGTGAATAATGCAGGCATGATTTCCACAGGTTCCTCTCCAGAGGATGTTCTTTCCAAACTCAACTCGATGTGGTACAGAAAGGTCTCAGATTATGAAAGATCGGCCACAATCTAACAATTTTTTCCTTCTATATAACCAGATAAGAGCAAAGCAACAAAACAACAGAGGAATAAAAGGAAAAATAAAAACCAGATGTCCATCAGAGTATTCACAGATTAATGGCTAAATGGTTAAGTGGGACTAGACTGGTTCTGGGGAGCAAAGGGACTGGGTGCAGAAAGAATTGCAATGCTAAACCTTCCCAAGGGCAATTCTTTGGCAATCATGGCTTGCAGATCTCCAGTGGAAGTGGAAAGTGGAAGTGGATCTCTTCTAGTGGAAGAGGGAAAATCACTGGGGGAAGGAATTGAAGGTCCCCTAAGTCAGAGATTGATGAATGGTGATGGTATCAGTTCAGGACACTGAAAGATGACACATGTGGTTCTGAAAACAGAGATGGAAAAATACGGCCTTCAGGCCATATGGCAAAGGAGACTCCACTCAAGGTCCAAACTGAATCCAGTGCATTGGAGTTCAATGCAGTCTTAGGCAAATTTTACAGGTGTTAAGGATCCAGAAGCACCAACTGACAGATAATGTTCTAGTCAGGCTGGATCCAAACAAACCAATCTCTGTAAACCTCTTGTCCTGAGACAGAGGCAACGTATTCTATAAAGACTTTCTTTTTCCCCTCTAGCTGCTCAAATGCAAGACTTCTGGGAGTTATCATAAAGGGGACACTGCGGGAGATTCTGTGGGACAGAATTCAATCTTACATCCTATTAAACATACCTTTACACATAAACCACTTCCCATCACATAATTCCTAGGGTCTCCTGCCTAACTTCAAATTCTATTCTCTACTACCTGTTTTTTGCTACTATTTTATCACAGCCCCAAACAAACACTTTGCATTGCATTTCAATGAGTTCTTCTGAAGGCTTTACAGAAAAGGGAAGGAACTAAAAATAGAAATATTCTGCCCAAGGTCATATAAGTTTCTGACAAAGGCAAGAGCAAAATCTTGATTTGGTCTTCACTCCAATCATACTGCTTATTCTCAACACGTTATCAATAAATATATTTAATTCTTCAGAATATTTCCAGCACTGATGTATTATGGAGTTTCCTTGCCTTCTCTCTACCCTGAGTTAATGCTTTTTTTGCATACCCTCCTGTGGATGGAATCATTATCATTGTGTCTCTAAGACTGTCATGAATAAGGACCAACTTGTTAAAAAAACCAACCAACCAACCAAACCAAAACCCCACTGGTTTCTTCATTATACAAAGCACTGTGCACATACACAGGTATAGTCTCAGCTCAGGAGCAGGGGTTTGTGCAGACCTCCCACAGGCCTCTCTTTGGAGTCTCATCTGCAATTTTTTCATTGGTTTTCGCAGCTTGCTTTAAGAACAGGTTGGTTTGGTGGGGCTGTGTGGTGGCTGGGAGCAAAGTGGCACTGTAGTTAACGAGCAGACTGAGTAATCCATCACATCCAATGGCTGCTGTGGTAATCCCTTTCCAAGTAATTAAATATTGCCCTTGTGCTCTACTATCTCTCTGCCTCCTGTCATTGATCATCTCATTTCAACTCCCATGTTATGATTCCATTCCAATTGCAAGAGATGTGCTGTTCTTAGAAAAAGAAAGCTGCTGGTGTAATAGAGAATGAACTGTGGCCATGAAGATAAATAGTCTCATTACTATTAAATCTCATGGAGATTTATGCAAACTTGCCCTCTTTTACAGCAAATTTTCTATCAGCCCTTCTATGAATGAAAAAAAAAACCTAACAGCTCTGGAACTGAATGCACAGTATATTTAAAGATAACTGAGACTCCAAAATAGCAGCATATTGACTTTACAAAATCAAATGCCTTGTGGATCTTCAAAGTCAAGAACAGAAGGACACCACCACCATTTTTTTTAAGTGCCCATTATTGTTTTTCCTGGTCAAGGCAACAGTCTGTCAATACCTCAGAGTAGGCCAAATACGAAGTTTCAAAACAGGAGCTTGAATTATGAACGAATGCTAAAAAAAATCACAAATATTTCTCAACAGGTGGAAAGCATATAAATAAAATTTCAGATAATTCAAATACATTCAAACTGCTAAATTTTCCACATAAGAACAAGTTTCTCCCTAGCTAACTGGACAACTTCAGACTAAAGACAGCATTTTGATTTATCCAACCTGAAAAACAAAGTATTTCCTATCCCTCCAAAATTAAGGGACCCAATAGAAACTAAAAACCAAATGAGATTCTGTGAAACAATGTTCAAGCCAAACATGAATAGTAAATATTTTTGTTATAGCAGTATCTAAATGCTGTAACTTAAGAGTCACATCTTTATATGGAGATCTGGATGCATACAGAGGCAATCAATATTTTTAAGTGCTTACAGTTTAAAGATACAAGCAGAAAACATTAAACAGGAATTAACTATACCAGGCAAACATATTTTATAAGGATTAACATAATTTCATTATAGTTCTTTGGGATTTTGATGAGTGAGATGTTTTTACACATTATAGTGTAGTAATCAAAGTAAGATCTTACATGCTTTGTCAATAAGACACAAGGATACAATGATTACATCTCCTGTCCACTTCACAGTTACAGAAATTAAAGTATCTTTGTTTCCCCCTCACAGCACAAGGTTTGACCACACCAACTCCAAATCACTCTGTTGCTTTTCTCATAGGGCAGGAATCTCAGTGCATTTTTTAAAAAAGAACCAATACAGGAACCAGGTATATATAATTAACATGGAGAAGGAGGAGGAGGAGGAGGAGAAGGAGGATGATTCTCTCCTGTATTGATGTTCAGAAGGCAGGAATTCAGAGTTACATTCCATTGAATCACATTTCCATTGTTTTTCCTGCTCAGAATTCAAATACTTTGAGAGAACATTGGAGTTGTGCGACCCTGACAGAACAGCAGAAACATTTCGTCTTTTCTGACTTGCTTTTTGGTTATGCCCTTATGTGCCTTCAGGTCTTCGCTGTAAATTGAATCAAGACAGATTTCAGCCAACTGCACAACATCAGCCTGTGATGCACTCAGGCTTTCTCAAAGGCCCTCAATGGCTTTTGTGAGCTCAGGGCCTCTTTGTGCAGTTCTTCACAGTTTAAAGTGTGTATTGTCACTTGATTTGGGCATTTCTACTGCTCAGAAGCTACTTTAGCTTTCTTGTAACAGCTAGATGAAAACACTAAAAGTCTCTTTAAAGAGATCTAGCAATTGAAACTCGTCCTTCAGCCTTCATTAATCTGTGAAGCTGCCAGGAGGTGTGGAAACACTCCTTGACTGTCTGCAATGTTCCTTTATCACGCAGTGTTATTTATCAAGCTGATTTAAATGTTATACTTGGAAATCAAAGAAAACTGGACCTAGGAATTCATCTCCTTTGGTTATTTTTCACTGCTACCCTGACCAAATGAAGATTCCTTACCATGCTGTTTATGCTGCCAGATAACACAGCCTGAAATCACTGGACAAATCTGGGTGTTTACCACATGCACACACATATTGCTGAGCTCCTGGTAATCATCATTG
This sequence comes from Cettia cetti, assembly GCA_013401135.1. Lineage (NCBI taxonomy): Eukaryota > Metazoa > Chordata > Aves > Passeriformes > Sylviidae > Cettia > Cettia cetti. The sequence continues at coordinate 198,535 of VZUI01072335.1, forward strand.
AAGAGTTCCATTCTGTACAGCTTCCAGAAAGCCCAAGAGGGAGAAGATCTTCACAACTTCCCTTTCAAGCCAGTTAAGTCCTTCACTCACAGACCTGAACTTCAATTATAACACATCCAGTACATGAAAAAGCTCAGCTCTGTTCAAAGTGTACTCTATTTTATTTGTCCTGTGGCACTTCTTTTCCCAGACTGTGCAAAAACCAAGTGACTACCTTGGCACTGCAGAGTCTCAGTGAACTTTTAAAAACTGAACTTCTGTACAAAAATAGGCAAAAAAAATCTAAACCCTGAGACTCCAAGTAAATCTACTGCACTGTTTTCAGAGATGGTGAAATTTTTCACAACATCCACAGCAGCTTAAGCATGTTTTGAACAGTATCAGACACTAGTGCAGACTTCAGTTCTGTGTGCAGCGTTCATCAAGACCTTTACACTGTGGTGCCTCTCCTGTGGTACAGCTCTATCAACTCAGCAGCTTCGCAGATCTTTGCTATCAATGCAATTCACTAAGACTTAAATTAACAGATGTTCCAACAGATTCTATACAAATTATCTTCTTTCTATATGGAATCCTACATGAAATTATACTGCTGATCAAATTTTTTTCTTCACTTAAAAAAAAAAAAAAAGGAAACCACACTCCTTTCATTTTAAGCTTCATACTATTCATCTAGCAGTTTGTTTCCCTCTCCTCTACTAGCAGAAAATATAATACAGGAAAAGATTTAAATGAAAAACAGATCTGTGTAGTGAATTGCATATGGTTTCCATTTTCCTCCATGCAATGTTTCATAGACAGTCAACGAAGAAATCCCTCCCACAAATCCGGATCTGAAGTCCACTTTCAGAATCTTGTCAGCACAGGAGTTAGGAGACAACTCTGTGCATGAAAATGCTGCAATCCGTCTGTGCCCTATCTTGTTAGGGTAAATCATTCCTAGAAAGTCCTGCTGGATCTAGGTAATAAATCAGTATTTAGAAAATATGCACACTCAAATGATGCTGGCTATGTCTGTGTGAACCTGCTGTTTTCAGGCATACCAGGTTTGGTGTGCAGCACACAGCTTGCTGCATTTTAACGCCTCTTTGCAGCAGGGTTTTCCAGCACTAACAACTTTATACTTAGTTGACATTCTCCATGCTAAACTAAACCCAGCCAATAAATACCACTTCTGCCAAAAAGCCTTCATAACTATGACATTCCAGCAGCTTTCCTGCCTGATTTAAGTAATTATTTCCAAAGTTTTTCTAACATTGTTTACATAAAACTCATCTTTTCCTCCTATTCCCCATAGCCCGAACTAACTTTTTTCCTCTTGCATTCTCAGCAGCTCCTGGTGATATCCCAGCACCAAGGTAAGCGTGCCATGTTTCTGTCAGACACCAAAGGAGGTTTACAAAGCAGGAGGCTCCTTCTTTCCCACTCTCTGGGGGTTTCCATGTCAGTGAACGAGAATGAAAGACGAGCTGCTGTTTGTCAGATGCGTCTGTTGTCTCTATGAGTTAACAACTGTTGGGATTTCACCCCTTTTAGAGACCGGCTTTAGGTGGGGCATTGAGTGGGATGCAAAAATGAAGTAGAAAATCTGGAACACCTTCTTTTACCTTCTCAAGGTAAAAGTCCAGGAGGGGATGTTTGTGTAGAAAAATATTCCCAAAAGCACTGCTTGGTGAGCACATCAAAAACACACAGCACTGCTCCCTGGAAAGACAAGGCACTAAAGTTCTGCATAGTTGTAAGACAGAAGCAAAGACCAAGTTTAGCAAAAGTTAGCAAAATCATATCTGTTAGCAAAATCACCAATATCTTGCCCTTGAGAGAATGTGCACCAGTATGGGATGAACACATCCTGCCTGACAGAGACAGCCTCTGCTCTAAGAGGTGCATCTGTGCACTGATGTGCCTGTTCAGAAAAATTCAGCGCACAGAGGTTACCTGGTTTGTAGGTCTATTTCTGATGGAGAACCGTGGGCTGAGAATTCTTTAACATGTTAAAAGAAGAAAAAGAAGTTTTGCTGATTCTATGCCTCCTTGTATTTGCACATATGAAAATGAAAAATTTACCCAGAGAAAGAAGCAGTCAGCAGAAAACTAAGAAAAAAATTTAAAACATAAATATGGAAGAATGTACCTTTTTTTTCCCCCCTTTTTTTACACCTATTAACATGGGAAACTATCTGAACAGCACCATGGGCTCTAAAATCACGTAACAGAACTGGGACCCCCACATTAGCTCAGTTCCACCTGGCCCTTCAGACTTTCACATCCTTGAGTGCTCACCCTAAAACCCAGCCATGTCAGGGTGTTGAAAAAACCTGAGTATTCAAGGTCTGTGACACCATCTTCTAATCCCAGAGTCTTCACATTAAATTCATGTCCATACAAAGCCAAACTTGCATGAACAAACCTTTCTATTGGTTATTGCCATTTCTATACAGTTATTTCAAATTACTTTTCCCCAGCTTTATTAAGTTTTCACCATTCCAAACTCTGAATCTGCTTTCAGAAGATTCTCAGACACCTGACAACTCTCCTCAGTTTACTAATTTTTACTATTAAGTCTACAGTAAAATATTTTCTTTGTTAAATGCCAAAAACCATACAGATCCACCTGGTGAGGGAAGCTGTGGGATAACTCAGGACATCTCCCTGGTGCTTTTAGCCAGTCCTGGTCTACAAGGTATAAAATCTGAAAACCTTCTTCCTCTGTGCATTAGAGACTAACATATCTAGTAACAATTAAACACTTGTTGAAGTAGCCCAGGAAAAGCATAAAGATGTACTGGAAAATAATATTGTACTACAAAGTCTTTTGAGGTTTTTTTTTAATATATACACCAGGTATGTAAATTTTTTTAGCTGTAAAGAAGTTCAGCTTCATCAGGTTTATGAAATTTGCTTGTCTGCAGAGTTTCAGAGGCATACTTAGGCATCTCAGGCATATATACTCATCATTTTTCTGGCTCTCTCTTGATTTTACCCTTTTAACTGCATTTTCAGGTCTCCCTCTATGTTAGTAGTGTTTGTGAATGATACGCTAAGCAACATTAAAATGTCTAAAATTGCTGCTTCTTCTGTATTTTCCACATTTCCCACATGATACTCAAAACAAGGCAATGTTTTGGTCCAGTGCTCAATCAAAAAAAAGCTTTTGTAAGGCTTTAGGAAAAGACACATTTAATAAACACACCTTGCAGCTGGAGTAAAATATGACAGAAGGTCCCTTGGGGAATCAAGAGCAGAGCTGTCCACTCCATCTCTAAACTTTAGGCAGTCTTCAGAATATCCTGAGATTCACATATCAGAAAGGGAACAACTGCAGAGATGTGAAATGTGAGCAGCAATAGGGGCAAGTTGATCTCAGGTGTTACCTATGGAAGTAGCCAGAAAGGGCTGTGGGTGGGTTGTTGGCTGTTTTGGAGCTTTTGTTTTTCAATCCAGACCAGATCCTCAGAAGGTTAAGTGTTACACATAAAAAACTTGGATAAAATATTTGCTATCTTAGGTTGAAGTACTCAGTTGGACAGCAGAGGGGGTAATTCTATGCATCCAAGGAAAAGTCATTCCATCAGCAAAAGGAAGGCCTGGGATGAAGCTGTGGAGACTGTCATGAAAGGAACAGATCAATATGCAGTGATGGTTGCTGTCAGTGAGAGACCACACAGCACAGATCAGCATTGCAACAACATCAAAGGAGAGAAGAGTCATGAACTATCCCCCAGAAAAACATACTGGAGCACTAACAGGGACTTCAAAGAATGAACACGGTTCCTTTTGGGATTCTGTACTGCAAAGGTGAAGTTATTGCTGTGATTTCAAACAATTATAGGGAGAGGGAAGAACCTTCTGATCTCTGAAGAGTGCGAACCAAGAAGCATCAATGGAGGTTGTTTGTTATGACTACTACTTTTAAAGCATCCCCTGTGTCTGAGATGGTCCACAAGGAAAGGAACTTTAATCAACTCTTCAAAAGCTTTCCATAGTCTCTCTCACATGACTCCATCTCTCAAACTGTCAGTAAATTGCTTCATTTTTCTGGAACTTACACAGGCACTTGAAATGCTTAGTAATTTGAGAAAAGGAAACTACTATGAACATAACAAAACTGAACTTATGTTTTACTAAATTACTGGTTAGTAGTTACAGTGAGTTTAGGCAGTTGGATATTGTCAAACACTAAGAAGTATCTACCAGGCCAACATGATGGCACACAGGTTTTTAGAACAAATCTTGCCTCAACTGCTTAAAGAACAATCGTAAAACCACAGTATACACACATCTTCCTGCACTGCATGTAAAGCTACACCTAAGGCAAAGCACTAAAGCTTTATTTGTAAAGCAGACAGGTGAAGTAAATAACTGAGAAAGTCTGCTAGTAGCTCAGCTTTATCAGAATTTTAAACTGCTAAATCATCCCCTGGTTAGCTAAGAAGAACCAACACATACTGCCAATGAAGGCAGGGCACAACCTCTCTTTTGGCTCCAGAAGCTCAAGCGACAAAAACTTCTGTTTCTTTTAATTGGGAGATACACAGAGTGGTAATGAGGATTTTTGAAACCTCTCTTTCTTGCAGACACTGATAAAAAAAGGCAACTATAAATACTAGGGACAGTGTAACAAAAATTACAACATTCTGTTGATCTGTTAACTCTTTGTTTCCCACATCAAGAGACATATTTAATGTTTTAGTGAGGTTGTAAGTTATGCCTGAGAGTACTATCATTCACCAGTTCACATGAAAATTTTGCAGAAATCAAATCTCAAAACCTTTGAGCAATCAAAAGGCTTTTAAGTTGGTCCTTAATTCTAATTCAAATGCTTATGTCTACATAATTAACTCAGATAGCAAGAGTAGGTGCTTAAATCTTCATACCTACAGAAAAAGACCATTACTCCTTGGATATCACTTATTAATCTTTGGAAACCAGATTTAGATTTCATAAAAAAGGACGAGTTGTTCCGTTATGGATTTCATGGAGCTGCAGCAATGCAGCTTTGACAGTCACCTCCTCTCAGAGTTTACACCTCTGCACAGCACAAATGACAGGCTGCTGCATTCAGCCCCGGGAAAGGAATTCAGGGTTTCACATTCCACATTCCACAAACTGCCTCGTTGTTGTTAAATCTTTATCAAAAGCAAGAAACCTATGAATAAATTATGTTAGGAACAGAAGTTTTGGCAAGACAAAGACGACACTTCATGCAGCAGTTACTATAAGGAGAGGATAATGGTCCTGCCAAAGACAATAAATACTAGAAGAAATGGCTTTCAGTTTTAGAGGCCCTGAGCAATATTGCTGGTGTTCATCCTAAGATATGCTTCTACAACACAATTCCCTTAAGATTGTTGATTGTTCTTACATGTGAAAAGGATGGATATTTTTTTTTTGGCATCATTCACAATGTAGGAATTTCAAACCATAGGCTTGAACTGAGGTGAGAGTTAACATCACATTGCCACCGATTTCTTTCAACTGCATCCTTCTCTTTCTTGATCTGCCTTCCCCCACTAAAAAATCTCCAGGCATTACTATCGAAAATATACTCATGTAATAAATCATGTATTTTCTCTCACGTGACTGGTATTCATTAGAGTCAAAGATCTCCAAGATCTGTCCCCAGAGTGTATTATGTTACTGAAACATAGAAATAACTGCAACACAAAGTTTTGCCAGAAAAAAAACCCCACAAAAGTAACAACAAACTGTCTCTCAGTTGGGCAGAAGAAAGAATGTTCATAAAAATATTTCTGAGGGGTAAATCAAACCCCAAAGTCTAATTAGACAAAACCAGCAGTTTAAACCAACAAGACACAGGATTTTTAACTAGAAACTTCTAGAAGTATACACTTTTTTCAGTCACCCAGGCAGTTCTCCTTTCAAAGAGAATTTTTCTCTAGAACAGAATGGAAAAAGAAACACAAACCACCACAAGTTTATCCATTATATACCATGGCTTTTGTTAAGCAGGAAACAACAGGCTCCTACATTCCCTCAAGTGCACCCCCTCACTGTGCAGTTATTTTGCCTTACTGAATGCTACAATCACTTTGTAACAGAAGTGACATCTCCTGTGAGAGAGGCAATGCTATTCCAGTGATGTGGTAACCTGACTGAAACATTTGAGCCTGAGTGGGGAAAAGGAACACTCGATTCAGCTGCACATCTGGGTTTTATAAAGGGTCCAAAAGCTTAACACTAATGTGCTTCAGGGCTAAAATACAGCTGAGGAGATCTCAGCAGTCAAGAAAGAGGACAGTGTTAATCCAGGGCATATCGTGCTCTTCACCACCGCTCTGAAAATTAACTTAGCTCAGCTAATTTTGCATCCCCACTAATTGTGTGTTGTGTATGAGTAAGCAATGACTAAGGAAATGTCAAAGCTATTCCATATCCTGTTCTTTTCCTGAAAAAAAACATGACAGGCAGAGAGGATACCTCCCATTAAAGCCACAATTCAACAAGGCAGCTATTTTTTTTCAGCAGGAATGAAACAACCTACATGCAATCTAAACATTGCCAGTCATTATAATCACTTGTTACCACCTTGCTGAGCACACGTGGCTCCCCTAAACCAATTTACTATCCAAATATCAGTTTAGATATTCATATATATGTATTATAATATACATTAGATAAAATATGAGCATGAGTGCATACACACAATTTAAGCTGAAAAATGCACAGTGAGCACAAAGTCAGCTGTACATGAAAATACCTGCTCTGCAGTACAGTCATTCTTTTCCAAGGTTTCAGATGATTCATTGATAAACTTCGACCACCAGGTAGAAAGGCAGAAAAAATACTGGACAATACAGACCAGAAAGTGATGCACATATTACAATCAGGGTGAATATAACTTGATGTCCTGGGTTATGGTGTGGAATGTATTCTATCACTATCTTCATGAACTGATAAATCCAATTGTTGGAGCAGTGCTCTTCCCAAACCCCCTGAGCTATTTTCTGTTAATGGCCCATCAATG